>JAHZMY010002626.1:0-11259 GCA_027743915.1 Seira sanloemensis | reverse complement strand
TACAGATATACTTTGTAAGAAATTGCGGATCTCAAAATGTTACGGCTACAGGTTTGTTACAGGAATTCCTAACCCAATCCCACTGGCATACTGCACTAACCTTTACCAAATTTTCATGTACATTTATTTATGATCGGAGATTTTTGTGAAGCTTTAAGGTGTCCAGCTTTAAAAATTGACATTTTATACATACACATATAATTTTGCCACCTTTTTGCAGGGGTTGCTACTAAATCATGAAGAATTTCAAAAATCCTATATTCTCACGACTCTAATCACGATGATGAGTCATACTAGCGCTATTCTCAGTCAGTTTTCATCTACATAACGTCCCGATTAAAGTGGGATTATCCACCCATTATGAATATAAACAGAATTAAATGTGTTTACAAACTTATTAAAATTTACATAAAAGTCTATCACAACATGATAAGAAGGAAATATCTAAATAAATATGCCAATTTTATACATTACCAATTACCTAAGCTAAGAAGGCTTCCATACATCTTAGCTTGAATAAGTAAATAATGTACGATTACTAATCCCTAGACTAAACAGTGAAAAAGTCTTTCTGCAAACTGAACGTATTTAAGGTGCGTATGGAGCCAGCATAAATATTTCATAATCTTCCCTAATGGTCACGAAGACACGAAAAGAGGGAGAAGGTTTTTAATTGCTTTCAGAATGATCTGCAAAATGGAATATATGTACCTACTCGAATTTGACTTTTCAAATATTGTACAGAAATTAACACGAACACACGTATTTATAAAATTATCTTAGCGAATTGTAGCGGAAATGAAAGTAGACGAAAACTTATGTATGTATGTTATATGCAATGGAAGAGCCGATAGAATACCATAAAATTGTATGTGCCAACAATATATGAAAAATAAAAACTTTAAAATATTATGGTGGTATGTTTCAAACCAGCAATTATTATGCGCTCCAAAGATCTTATACCTGGTATGTATAACATCTTTTAAAGATAGGATTTTCTTATTTGCAGTTTTCGGAATATGTCTCCTTGAAGTTGCATTTTTAAACTCGAATTCAGGAATACATGTATTTGGGTGATAAGACGTCATCTGTCATATATCCTTTGTTTCAACATCCCGGAGTGCCGAATACTAGAATCTCATGGAATTGAAACTTTTGTTTAGAAGGACTTTTATGGACATATCATAATATTAAATATATTATAGGAATAAGCACAATTCTAAAGGATGTTTGCAGATTCCTGGAATATTCAAATGAGGACAAATATTGGTAAGACTCGACAAAAAATAGGTCACAAACTTGCAAATTCTTAGTACATTAATGTGAGTCGGACTAGTGAATAAGCCTCCAAATACGATGAGCACATTTATGATCAATAATTTATTTGAAGCTTGATCTGACTTATTGTTTCTAAAAAAAATATCAAATCAATCGATTTGCTTCCATTTCATGAAGATAGACTCTTGAGCCTAAAATAGAAATTGTGAGAATAACAAGATAAAAGTATACAGAAAATGGAAACTTTAAAATAAAATGGTTTGGCTCAATATGTGTATATTAAAAACAAGATTAGCATGAACGTGACGATTGGAAGATGACGGTATAAAACATCGCCATTTCATTCTACTTCTCTTTATTGAAAACTTACATAACTCATAGGAAAGCGTAGAGATATGTGATGAATGCCTTACTGTGACTGTTGTTTGTGATGATCGTAATGTAATGATGTTGATGAAAGTGCATTGCCCTCTCTCAAAAATGTAAACCACATCATGAATGATACGCACTCGCTCACAACTCCATTCCACATGGGGAATGTCTATGTGCACACTCGCTCACGAAAAGACTCATATTGTACACAAATAGCATAATAATGATTTCTAGTGCGCATAGACGAAACTGCATTGTTCCTGTTATCCATCCTTACTTAATATGCACATATTTATTTTGGTAATTAGCCGAAAGAAAGAGCTGCATGTTGTATGACAGTATTCTGATTATACATATTGGAAAATTAGAATCCAATTGACGAGGACATGCACAACTGACAAAATTAATCACTTGGATAGGTTAAAGCGTACTTGTAGCACTTTCTTTGCGCCTAATAACTGCAGAATTCTGTACACCACAAGCAGGCAGCATGAGCAAACGTTTTTCAAATGTGGGAGTGGAGTGATGAATACAACCCAGCCTTTGTTGCCAAATATAAATAGGCATATATAAACGGTGCTCTTTTAAATGGAACCGATCGAACGATATGATGATCAATGATAAAATATTCAATTCGCATGTGTGTAGAACATTGGCTGGCTTCAAAATATTCCGGATGTGCCAGAACCTTGTATTGCCTATTTTGTTATACATATGCAAATAAATGTGCTTAACAATGCAAAGATCATTACGTTTGTAACAATTAAATGCGGTTTATGTGGAAAATCCAAAAAAAGACAGTTGTGCATATGAATCGTAATTTTACATAGTCTTTTCTAAGTTCAATGCTCTTGCCCTTCAAACCTTGGAATCTTCAAAACCTCCATTTTCTTGGCATTACTGATTTCTCATTCTTTATTTTTGAAACGGAAAAGGAAACGTTATCTCAGTTCCAGTAGTCGATGCAGAATCGTGAGGTATTAAAAATGTTGTGTACTCATTAATGCGACTAAATTCTTCTTACAGCTGAGGGAAAAGGGCGTTTACCTTGTACTGAGTCACAATTTATGGAACAATCTTGTTGGAAGGCCTGTTGGATAACCGTAAGTATGTAAAGTGAAAATAAGAAGCGTATATGTCACCAATCCAAACTTTGTGTTTTACTCATTTATATTTATGTAGATTCTCTTTAAACATACATTGACTTTTTCTGAAGAAGAGCCAATAACTTTTTACATTTAGCTGTCACACTAAAACTTTTCTCTCTGCTGTTAGATTTTTGTGGTGAAATCTGTATCTGTTTAGCATTTCAAAATTGTGCACTTTGTGTTTAGCAAAATTGGAAGGCGCAAGTTCATCCAGGTTGCGTTTGGCTGACTACTTCATAAAACGTGATAGTGCACTTGGAGTAAAATTAATTTGCGTCTTTGGAGAGATAGATATTTGCATTCATATGGGTACTAGCAAGCTAAATCATTTTTGTTTAGTTAACTCATTGAATCATTGAAGATCAGCAGTAACAATTTAAACTCGGCTTGTACTTTGTATCCAATTTCACTACAAATGTGCATGCATAATGAATGCATTTTTCTTCTTGCAATCGCTTTTCCTGAATGACTTTCTTATGTATATATCTGGCAAAGTTAATTCTAGAATCGGTGCTTTAAACTATTGACAAATGCAACTCAAAGTTGAACCCGAATGACGTAGATTTAAAACAAAATGCTCATTCGACTTTTACTTTTCTTTTCGCTTTCCAATTTTTTAAATCTGTGGGGGATAAGGCCATCAGCGTCTATCTATGCCGACTATTTGGATGAAGATGGCATGCAGCCTGCGACTTAAACAAAACTTCAGTAAGATTGTGTATGGACTACCTTGTAGAAGTTTCTGAATTTTATTTTCAAACTTACTATAGAAGAATTGTAGTAAATGACAGCAGAGTCTAGGCATGAGCTTACCTCGAATAAGTAAGCAGTAAGATTGAACATTACCATAAAGCCATAAAACCACATGCATACATTCCAGAGGCAATATTTTCAAGCAAAGTAAAAATTTGAATGAAAAGCATACGAATCAATAAAGTGGAGTATTTCTTATAAAAATGTCTTTTTCTCGGCTTCCTCTTTAGATAATGAAATGGAGTGGAAAGAAACTGCCAGCATCTCATAGAATCCACATTGATGATGCTGATGAGCGAGAAGCTGTCTTGTCTGTCACATGAAATATATCTGTCAAGTTCAACCGAGTTCAACGTACGATGATAAAAAATGGTGCATTAATATTCTCCAGTTCACTAATGGAGAGAATGCACGTAAATGAAGAGATAATCTCAGTCAGCTACTTGCCGTGCTCTTCTGATGCAATGCATGAGTCTCGAGTTCCCAAAAAAAATGATTCAATTCAATGCACGCTCTTCTTAGAGAAATTAAGCATGCCGAATATCGATGATACGTTTTCGTTTGCTATTTGCACTGTTTGCTGTCAACATGGTGTCATAGTCATGCATGAAAATGCTCAAAATAAACCCTTGTATGAACTTGCTTCTTCATTGCGCTAAAAATTCACCAAGCATTTTTATTTTATTTTCAGAATTAATAATTTGACTCATTACGCAATTCTTACCTGTTTAGGTATATGATAATCCATCCGTTTTATTTAGATGCCCAAATACAAAGAATAAACAACAGTTAAACTTTACTTCTCACAATTGGATCCAAAAGAGCACACTTTTCCAGATGAATGGAATGACGAATTTGTACAAGTTACAAGTGACTAATTATGCTTTGCTGACGTTTGACATAAATATAAGAACGTCACTATTGTTGATTTGGTTCACACAAAAGTTAGCTAGATACACGTATTACTTCCGGTTCTGCGAAATGATTTTCTGTAGATACTTGATGATACAATGGCCAATGGCCATAATTACACCAGATAACGTGACACATCTAAATTTGCACGTATAATCATTTGCATCTGTAACACTTGATTCGTAGTACCACTTGAAATTTCTGATATTAGATTAGATGGTCATATCACACAGTGTCTCTACAAATTCTCTAAATGTGTACATATGTATGTCGCATTTACTGTACGTATAAGTGGCAATCAATGATTGTGTAATTGCTTCCGTCCTCACATTTACAGAGCACTCACGCGAGTGTGCTTGTAGCACCTTTCGATTAGCACAAGATATTATTATTGAAATGAAACAGGGAAATGTATCAAGAATAATAATTACAGCACTATTTAGTTCAAGTTCATTGAAGTTTGTGTTAAAGCGAATGTATATAATGTTTTGATAACAAAAGTCCTAGTTAAATGTGTACATCGTTTTGTTGACAATTTCAGGTCTTTGAACTCAAATGTTTCGTTCTGCCGGGTATGACAAAATCGATATATCCTTGTTACTTATTGCTGACCAATCTGTAAAACTACTACCTTAAAGATAGTCTTTTTCTTGTATTGCGCTGCCAAAATGTCGCTGTAATCCATGATGATTATCGCTTTTATTAAAAATCTAATTTTGAATACAGTTTTATTGATGCTGGAAAATATGCATATACCACTTCAAAGGGTTTAAGAGTAATCAAAAGTTCTTTTATCTCAACTTTTCACGGTTTTGACAGTTCACAAACGCTGGATGTATGGATTGCCTTCAGCCTATCTGGTTAAAGAATGGAGTGCTTTTTCGTGTCTCACCGTAGTTTTAAGTACCTACAAAAGTACACGGGATTTTAAAGCCTTGTATACAGCTCTTAAAGCACGCTTGTTTGTTATGCAATAAGCCGGCGCTGAAAATTCGTTTACGAGGAAGGCTTCGGAAATGGAAACGCGAAAAAGACGCAGTATTACGGAAAGGCAAGGCAGGGTATCTCTCCCTTCACAAGGGTTCTCTTGGAAGGTGATGGTCAAGGGCAAAGTCTCCAAAAAGATTCTGCTTTCTCCTTATGCTAAAAAATCCATGAAAAAGTTTTGACAGAAGGGCATAAGCAGTGTTCCAGCAGCACGATGTTCTCTCTCTGTGCTTCACACACAAGGATCGTAGAACTCTTATACGGGATTTACTTAGGTAAACACAAAAGTCAATTACATATTACTATGCGATTGCACGTTCCTTTGTTTGCGTTTGACTACTTTGAGCCTTCACGTCTTCAAAATGGAGTCAAAATGTTTCCCACTTGGAATGTTTGCGTTAGCACTGCACAAGTCTCGTACACTTCGAAAAAGTTGACACAATTTAATAAATACTTCCGGTTGAAAATAAATAGACTTTTCAAAGTTCATTCACTCCAGATTTGATCAATTTGCAGTTTAGATGGGTATCAGTAATATGATCTACTTTAAACCTTTTTTTTTGTTATAGTCTCCAGAAGTTTATGTGTAGACCTAACACACCACTAGAGTTGGCTGTAAATGGTGTGAGAATGTTGTATCTAGATGCAGTTCCTGATCTGCACTTTTTGCTTGCATTTAAAAATTAGTGTATAATTGATAATGAGGGCCTGAGAAAAAAATGGTAATGAACTCTTTGTTGCACCTAAGCACACCGTCACAAAATGCGTTCCTTTACTGTTCCGCTGTTGCGGTGAAATCCATAATAGCGTGTATGCAGAAAGGATTAGCGCTACAAAGAAAATCGTACAAACTGTATGTAGGTGAATCTCACTTCTCTTGCACGGATATGAGTGGGAGATGCTGGTATGTTCTTCAGCGTCTATGCTATTGGGTATTTCTGTAATAAGAGACTATTTTAAACAATGCTGCAATCTCCACAAGAGTGCAGAATAATGCAGGTAAGTGGTGACATGACAATCCACACAATTACATACGTAGCGATACTCGAAAAGTGAATGAAAATGAATGAGTTACTACGAATTTCTGTAATATTTAACCGGCAGTATGTAAGTAGTTTACAATGTCAATTTCAAAAGTGAAATTTTTTCCTTCCTCTGCTGCTAGATCTGCTTTGCTTTACTCACGAGAAGTTCGGATTGTGCGTGTGTTTTGTGTTTGTTTGGGAAGTTATCAGAGTACGTTGATCCCTTCTGCCATCACCATCATCTTCAGCAGCTCGAGCTCTAGCTGTACAGATTTTGATTCTGAACTGCACTTGTTCATCTCCTGTGATGCAGCGGCGTGGATAAAAATGATGAATTACAGTCATGTGAATTTTGTCCCATTGATCAGTACTCTCGTCTCACTGATGAATATTTTTTTTTGCTAATGACAATTTAAATTTTACAGAGCTTGGTAAGAAATGACTCAAAGTTACATTCACTTTTAAATACACTACCAAGTCAAATGAAAGTGACTTTTTTTGCTTACGGCTCGACAGTTTCTTTTACATGAAATCACCCAGTCCAATCTCGCGAGTAGTTTGATATACCAATCCAGTCCAGTTGCCTGACTCTGCTTTAATGCCTCCAGTTCAACGCTCACACTTGTTCACAGATAAATGAGTTTATTACTAAAAAAAAGTGTAGAGACACGATAGGGCACGATAGACCTCTTTACAAAACAGGATATTAGAAATGATTTTTTTGTGAATTCAATCCAATAACTCCAACTGCAGAAAAAAGAGGAAATGCAACGACCCCAGAATTACGATGCAGAGCTCACAAGTCACACGACCACAGAAATATATATCACAAACAAATTAATTATTCCTGTATCCTCCCTTGTTCGAATATTTTCAATGTCAGTGGATGCTGGCAGGTATATTTTGTTCCTTTGTTCAGCAAAGCGACAATTCCTTCTATCTTGCAGTCTTCACTCCTTCAAAGAGGCGACAAGATGTTTGCATGTTGATAATGTGAGCAAGATTGTATTCCGGAGTGATTGCACTCGCATGCCCAACATCCAAATAATTTGAATGCTGTGGATACACAGATTCTTGGCTGCTATTCTTGTGTATTTACGTAGTTAATTGAAATTTGAATGACAGAATCAGTATCAGTTTCCCATTGCGATAGGACAGTTGCTTTTGCATAATGGTGTCGTATTATCTGCTTCTTTCTCTTTCAACGATAGTTCTTCTCTGCTCCTTTCTTTTCAGACGAATTTGCAAACTCTCATGATTCCAAAGCACCAAAGTAAGATAGACAAATTATGTCATTCCGTTTAAACGTATATTGAACAGAAAACTGTATGCTCGTTGCAGCCGTGTAGGAAGTGAACTGAGGAGGTCCAAACTGAAATAGCAAAAACGAGTGAATCCTCACAAAACTGATTCTGGTTTCGTTTTTTGGTTCTTGCATGAGCTAACAACAACGAAGGAACGTTGCGTTGGGGTTTAGCATGTGCACAACATGATGATCATTCCATTTTCCATGCTACCACATTTCGTCGTAGAGAACTGCTCTTTGCAAGCAACGGAGAGAAATGTGAGCGAGCAATGTTCGTAAATGCAATCCGACGTGGATATCAGCAAATAGACAAAATGCTTTAAAAAGACTGTCACAGACAAGAGTATACGAAAGAACATCGTCCAATATTACACAGAGTTACGTTCCTTGTAAACTGGAGTGTTCCATCGACTCAACTTTGAAGGGAAAAAGTTTTGCCAATGCCAAAGAACCCATACAAGTATAGCGGCATTCCACAACCCTCTCAATATGATAAGCTTTGCATGGCTTTTTCCTCAAAAAATGCCTATGGTATACCACTTTTTTGTTTTGCATCAGTTCAGTTGTCCATGATTTCTCCAGGAAAAGAAAATACGGGGAAATGAAATATTATTTGGTCACCAAAGTGCATGTTGCTTTCTTTTTCAGTTTTATTATCATCATCGCATGTGAGCCAATAAATGAAGCAGTTAGTTCCAAAAAACGGCATACAAATAGGAAATTTCTAAATCGCATTATTCCAGCTGCGTGGAAAACAGAAGGAAGTTTCGGAATCAATTCTTATTCTTAAAGATCTTCCAGAGGAGAATGGCGACGGCACACAACAATATGTACTCATAAGCACAGGTCTACCATGTATCTAGTGCAAGCGAAAGGGACAACGACTTTTCCTAGCAGAGAAAGTAGAGTAAAAGCGTGGGATATTTAGAGGCAGAAGGCTTCCTTTCCTGGTTCCCACTCTACTCTGCCCATGTACAGTATCGGACCTTTGCATGTGTTTGGAATTTTCCTTGTTTCAAAGGGAAGTAGTGATGGAAGGGCAATGCACCTTGAAATACGAAAATGTGAACCTAGACCAACTCCAACTCATGCAGCATGTTCCACACTCTGAGTTTGTTCGTGCGCCTCTAATGTAACGTATCTACAGAGCAGGGTAGTATCTGAAATGAGTAACAGCTATCCTGGAGAAAAATCTTGCAGAGCTCTGCCTTCCTTCTTCCATTTTGCAAGTCACCTTTTATCGGCTCGCTTATTAAAAAGTGTTTACAAAACTATTCAGGAGCATTGCACCGCGCCTTTTCCTTTCCAGATTCTTTGCATGTAATAATGTCGCTATTTAAATTAGTTGAAACGCGATTACACCATAATAATAATCTGTTCAGTCAAAAGCATTGTTGCTGGAGTGAATACCTGTATTGAATACGCATCTAATGCTCGACTTCCTGGAAAATGTTGAAGATTCCGACCAACTACAGTTCCATGATTAACCGTATACCGTTATGTATGTTGTAGTAAAGGCACGGCTTACAAAGTATTGTATGAAATGGATTTTGTATATCGTTTGCGAAAAAAAACAGCTCATAGCTCATCCATCCGCCTTGTGTACATTCTGTGTGTATAGCAGACGAGAGGTCGTTGAACTCGGCTCTGTTGTGGGAGGCATATTACCATACTGCTGCTGGTTCGCTCACTGCTAGAGCTAGCGAAAAAAAAGTTCTCTAGGATTGCACCGATCTCATCGTCTCACGACGATGGTGATTTCTTATAACAAGCCCATAGTGTACGACGATGGCTAGCCCGGCTAAGCTTTGTAGATGTTACACTTTACGCTGCTGAGTCGTTGTACTTGTGATATGCACCACCGGCTCCTACTTCCTTCTTCAAACTGGTTACACTTTTTTGTGCACTACCACAACAAGAGTATATCACACTCACATTGCTTTCGTCTACGCAGTATGAACGATGATTCATACTTTGCCTTTCCTTTCGCCTCTCCAAATCTAAAAGGTATACTTTTCTCTGCTTTCTTCGTGTCGGAAATGGGATTTTTTTGGGGAAACTTTTCTTTGATCAGAAATCATGATAAAACGTGTACATTTTTCGAGTTGTATGGGGTTTTTTGTCGTAATTATTGAAAATATATCTACATAAATGTTATAACCATTTAAATTACCATCTTGCATTATTTCCAAAGTCAAATTCTTACCAAATAAAAGGGAATCTCAACCATGAAGAAAGCTTACCGTAAATTCGCTAAAGGTAGTCCAAGAATTTTAAATTTGCCATTTTAACCCCCGGCTACATATAGGAAAATAGAGGCTCGGCTAAATAAACAACAACCTTGAGCAATAAAAGTTTTAGTGAAAAATTATAAAAATGTTATTACGTTATAAAATGAATCTCATTCGTTACAAAGTTTGCACAAAAGTCGAAAGTGGAGAAAAAGTACCTTCACGACCAGCATCGGGCCCTAGATTATTAATGAAATCATTTTTTTGCAAATTATGTAAAATAAAATAAGAATTCAAAGTAATCATAAAACATTTTCCAGACCTAAATTTTTCACTTTCTTCCTAGTATAGGAAAAATCTACCAAAAATAACTATTCTGTAAGCAATTTACTGTAACTGACACAATATAGTGATGTCTATAATACCGGATTGGCATGTACGGTCAATAAACTGCCTTATTTGACCCGGCCAAATTTTCAAACGGGCCCGCTTTCCTCCGGTCACATATAGAGGCCGGTGGAAATTAGAGACCCGGCTACCTTCAGAGAATTTACGTATTTTTATATTTTTAATGACTAAATCATTTCATTCTGTAGTTACAGAATTTAAAGCTACATGTGCTTCTTCTACATTACAAAATAGATGCAATAAGAAATAGATGTGGGTAAAAGTTGTGCAAAATTAGAAGATCGGCCAGATAGCTTTCCCTTATGCAAACTATGGCTTAAATATTTGTATACAAGGGGTGAGCTAATATTTTATTTTTAAATGTGAGCCAGAGCTCATATTTGCAAAACCGTTTTGTCATTAATTTTGAACCCAACAAACCAAATATAATTAATATAATACGTTATCATCTTGATTGGTTTGTAGTATATAGTCAAATCTTTTTTAGGAATAGCCTCCACACAGTAATACGGATTTCCGAGGTAAATTTCTCTCTATATAAGAATTCTCCACAAACATAAGTTCCATATAGTAATATAAATTTTCTGCCTTTAAAAGTTATGACTCTTCACGTAGAAAGAGGATTTTATATAATTTTAAAGATTCTTAAAGCTTATTTTGAAGAATGTAGTGAAGAATGAAATGCGGTTTGTAAACGCCGCCGCAATATTATTATCTTATTATATTATCAATATAATATCGTTTTTAAAATTATCTTCGTTGAAAACACAAAACCAATTTTTTGACCTTGTAATGCATTTAAAATACGATTTTAATTTTTTATTTTTGAGCTGATCAGA
>JAHZMY010002625.1:0-11242 GCA_027743915.1 Seira sanloemensis | reverse complement strand
GATCGCCTCAATGACGCTACCATGACAGAAATGTGTTATTTCGACATTTTATTGTCATTATGTCTCTGACAAAAATATGTCATTTTCACACTGCGTGAGTAGTATTAAAGTATTTTAATTATACCTGTTTATTTAAATAGGGGTAATTGGAATGATCAAAATCGTTAATTTATGAGTATGGTGATGATAAAAAAGCGAGTTTTTGCCGTGCGAAAAAAATGCAATATGGATTGTCGGGTTTCGGTGAAACTTTGCATGGCGATTCTTAATGTATGGGCGAATAATTAATTAAATTGGGCATATTGGGTCAAAGGTCACGGGACTAATTATATGCATACGTGGTATCCAAATGACGAGAAAGAGAAGCTGGATCTTGTAACATAATTTGAATGTGACTTGATTTATATTTGCAAGTGTATGGAGATGTGAAAATATTGAATTATCTTCATAATGGGAAATCGCGCTGGCCGATTTCAATGAAACTTGGCATTCTGATTCTGTATAGGTACATGAATGATTAATTAGATTTAAGTAGTTATCGGGTCAAAGGTCACGGGACCAATTTTATGCATATATGGTATCAAAATGACGATAAAAATCGAGACATGTGGCATATCATTAAAATGGAAAACATGCAAAAAATACAAAAATTATTATATAAGAATTATTATCTTATATTGCCGATTTGGCAAAATAAATTTTAAAATGCCTAATTAAAAAAAGTTAAACAATAATATAAATGTATGACAATTTTGAAAAATAATTTTAAATATAAGGAATTCAGAAAAACGGGAAAGTTGAAAATTAAATTTTGAACTGACAAAATTTTGAAAATTGAACTGCATAATTACATGAGACTTAAAAAATTAAGTTTGACAATTTAATTTTATTGTCAAATACCAAACACAAAATTTTGAAAAAGCCTAATTATATTTAATCAAGTCTGGGATGTTCCTCAACGTAGTATGAATCGTACCACTACAGCTCTGACAATGCAAACCAGGTTAGTGCAGGAGTTAATACGATTTAGTTTTTACAGATTTTACACAACGTTCCTTGTACAAAACGTTTGTGAAAAAATCGTTGTATATTTTTTAATTGGTTCCGCAGTTTACTAAAGGCAATTTCAGTTAAGCATGTCGCATAACGTAAACAATACATGCATTAAAGCGATTTTCGTGTAGTGCATAAAACTCATATATATAAAACGTAACGAACTTGGGAAAATTGGACAGAGTTATCTCCATTCATTTTTCTCAATGTGTAATAATGATGCAACAAAAAAGTGAGTACATGCATCGGCAAGAGAAAACGTAAATGAAATGTCTGTTCATGCTTGAGCTTGACTTTGGGACGAAGAAATACGTACTGGCAAGCTCAATAATATATAGCAGCTTAAAAGCGCCGGCTCTCTTCAGCTACTGCAATAGCATTCATAAGCACAATCACAATGACGCACAAGTCGCTAAAGCTTGGTGCGGGCCAATGCATTAAGCATATTGAGCTTGCTTATATATTTACATTATCCATTCACTCTGGTTCAAAAATGGACTCTCGTTGAAACAAAAAAAGTCATCATGCTTAATTAAACATTGATTTTGGTTACTGCAAGTTGCTTACCTCGCAATAAATGTGCACCTGTATGCGACAGAAGCTAGAAAAGGAGATTGCTAGTTGTAGACAAACCCTTGTTCAAATTAAAATGTGTTGGTAAACCGACAATAGGGAGGTTCAGATTGAGACTTTGTAGCTACAATTGGCCAACATCTCACTACGACTGATCACGTGACGTCACGCACAATTGGAAATCTACCATTTTTACCCAAAATCCGTGCACCGTCTGAAACTCCTCTTGTATTGTAGCTCGTCATGCAGCGTTGCAGGTTTGAAAAAAGCCATTGAGCGCGCGAAGGCATTGAGTTTTGCGCGCGAACCCAAATTCAATTTCCATAATAGCAAACGCATGTAATGCTCAACACTCAAAAGTGACGACTTTGAGACAATTTTGTTACCAGCTGTGTTATTTAACCTGGCTTGTTTAAAATGACTTCTGAATGAAATTTCAATTCTAATTTCAACCTATCTAATGTAAGCTCACGTAATGTCACTTGAGTGAGGTTTTTTTTACAAAATTGCAGACAATTCAGTGTGAAACGAGACTCTAGGTTGAGATGTACCAGTTTGATTTAAATTTTTAAATGTTTGTACAGGTAAAATTACAATTAATATTTATTATCGGCATCAGCTTACTAATAAATTACGAATTTTTTTTCAAATAAAAAATGGGGCATAAACTAATAAACAAATTTCTGTGTTGGCAATCTTTTCAACAGTTAATTTATGCCGGAAAAACTTGAATTGAATATCTTTCAATGAGAAAACAGTTTTTGTGGGTTGACTGTATAAGGGAAATGCAGCTACTGAATTTTTATATTTTTCGATGGTATTCAAATATTTTTGACGGCAGGATTATAAATAGTTATTTTACACGGCAGTAAAAGTTAGTAAATTCATGTATCTTATAAAAACCTGTGCCTGATATCAATTCTTCGAACAAGGTATTTACGGTAAAAGTGGCAAAAACTTCACTGGTTGGCACTCGTCCAGAAATTAGGAAATACTTTTATTGTACATGCGTTTAACGAGTTGTGTGAATATGAAAAAATGCTTGAGATTTAAACAATTATTTATCTTTTAATTTATCTTAATAATTATCAGACAAGCTAAAAACTGGTTGGATGGAAAGCTCAATTGCATTCTGGGCGTAATTGTTTTTGCATAATAAAATCCAAATGCAAGGAACTGTCGTTTTTTAGTCCAGCTTAAGAAAATATCCGTAATGTTTATATCGAGCCAAAATTGATGAAGTTTGATTTCAGTAAAGTTTTATGACTTGAATTACAAAAAATTGCAACGTTTCTGATAAAAGTGTGTAAAGCAACGTTGTAATGTTGAATTTTACGCTAATTGTTAAGCAACATTTTTGCTCAATCAGAGCAATAATAGACTGCAAGATTTTAGGTGAAACAAGCAATAATATCTTTTACTCAAACTCTCAAACGGGAAAAATTGTGTTGACGAAAATATTCGATGCTTTTTAGTAATAATACATATGTATTTATGTTAGTTGAACAGATTCACTTTTAAACGTTTGGTTCCGCCTAGAAGAATGGTAGGTTTCATTTGTACGTATGTATGTATCTTGGAGCATGAATTAACATATATATGCAATAATCAAAGGTGACTAACTACGCAAACGGTCTATTGCGCACTGACTCCGTGTGCACTATATGGTGCAGTTTTTCGTGAGATATAATATGAGAAAGTGATTGTTGCAAGGACAGAGAGTTCTGAATACTACGCCTTAACCTACACAAATGTAAAAATGAGTTAATTTTAATGCCTATTTAGACATGTGCCTAGGCACACTTAACGTCATGAGAACGAATGAAATCTACATATCATAAAGTCAGCCTTACATAGTACTCAAACAAAAGGGCCTCTCGTCTGTCCCAATCCAATCATAGACTTTCTCATTAGCACCCGTTTACTTATCGCTACACGAAAACTGACAAAGACTCTTGCGAGTACTATAGTAACCGGAGTAAACTACCTCTTTACAACATTTTCCCAGTTTTTTGTGCAAATTCTGTGAATTCTACAAGAAACCTGAATGATTATTAAGCTTGACTGGTCTAAATAAAGAAAACGGCTTTATTTAGTCGTCACGAGACCAAAGTATAAAAATGTGTACAAACTGTGAAAAGAGTTATTTTTATTCATTTTCTTTTGGATTTCACCCGAATGCTAGCGCGGAGGTAAAAGTGGGAGCAGGATCTCTTATTTGCAGAGGTTTGCTTATATGGAATCTAGTTACACCCATAAGAATGTTGGGCGTTTTTTGCACTCTATTGTTGTAGAGACTAATTCATTAAGTCTCGAGGACAAAATAGTGCTCACACGCAGGGATGGATTTTTCAAATATTGGCGCATGTGTCTCCATTAACTGGAAAAGACTAAGTTAAGGAATAAGCACCATATCGGAAAGCATGTTGCAATGCAATTTTTCTGCTGTTTACAGCAGAGGGCCCAATAGCCACTTGGAGGTTGAGCAATTTTATAAGGTTTGCAATCAAGGAAAATAAAAGCAGCAATAATGCTTCAAATTCTGCCCGCCGGTGTATTGGAGCCTACCGCGCATATAAATACACTTAAATCAAATTATTGCGGCACGAACCGCCAAAATACTGCGTAAAATGTCACATTGCAATCATTGTGACGTTCAAGTGATAGGTGAACTTCTGTTCTCTGCAACTTGAAAAAGTTCAAAGGCTAGCTCTGATCGTGGTGTCGGGTGTCACTAAATCTACTCCAACACGACACTCAAATGGATACATGCTTACTGTAGGTATCATGGAAACAAACAACCCAATGTTCTTGTAAACGAAGCAGCTGAGATGGTGCCTTCGGGCCCTGAGCCAACAGTGCCTGTCTCAAAAAGTGTGGTATGTCAAGCGCTCAAACTTTGAGCCTTGGAGAAGCACAAAAACAATGGAAAAGTGGCAGCAGCTGCAAAACTACCAAAAGTCTTGTACACCCTCCATCCTTTCACCTCGTGAAAGCTCCTACAAATTTGAATAGATCCGCGTTGCGAGGCGCTATTCAATAATAACAGTTCCATCATGTTCATAGCGACATTACTGTATAATTGGTGTCGCCAATACAGAGACGTGCCCATTATGTGGGAAAGAGTCGGAGAACAGTTTTCACTTCCTTGCGAGGTGTGAGCGTTATGCGACTGAAAGATTTCATATCCTCGGTTCTAGTATACTGGAACCTGAAGAATTATTAAATGCTACTCCAACCAGTCTTCCAGATTTCATTAAATGTACTGGTCGTCTACACCCTGTACGTACAAAGAGCACGGCGTAAAGCAATCACGAGAGTAAATGCAACAGGGGTCGCCTGCAATAACACCTTAATGTGGGTTCGTCGGCAGAAGAGCTATTGGAAACTTCCTTAGCTCTCTCTTCCAAAATACATTGCTGGTAAGCTTGTCATGGAACATCATTATCAAACCACTTGAGTCGCATCCGAGAAGTGCGTGCAGTGTCAAAATAAGCTTAAAAGCTTTGAAACCCAAAGAAAACATGAAAAAATTTCTCCCAAGCTCTTTATTACTCCGTAGAAGCTACTGCCAATAGGAGATATATTTCAAAGTAAGACAACAAACAACAAGAGTAATTCAAATCCAGTTTTATATAATACAAATCAGTTTCATGCATTTAAAACGAGTTGAAACAAAAATCAATTTATGTCTGACAAAATTGCTAAAAACAGGAAAAGAGGATTCTTCTACTGGATATACGGGTGCAAATGCTTACTGGAGTGAGATCACCCACTAGATTGTTTCTCAACCGGAGATAAGCATCAGTCATACTACGATGAGATGATGAGATTGAAATCAGCTTTTGCTTGAATTTGGTGACAGTGTCTTGAGTGTGTTAGATAATCGTCAATAAAAACTGTAATCTGGGCGTTAAATATTTACGTAAAATCTATTCTCTGAGTATCAGTTTTTGTAATTGGAAATGAACATGCCTGTTTCTGTTAATTTCTAGCAGGTTGTCGTGTCTGCCATTTTTCATTCCATATATGTAAGTTCGCTGTAAGTATATGTAAAGAAGTAGATAGAAAATAAATAAAAAATAAGTAATGGAATTTCTAAATTGCAATTACTTTTCTACTAACATTCTACTTTTCTACTATGATAGCTTTTCTGTCCTGAAGAAAGCATAGATAATCACAATTACTTTCAACCTACTGTGTTTCCTTGGTCTTTCTATATGGTTCACGTTACACACATACACGTTCTATATAGTTTGGTTGTAGCATGGGCACCATCTCAAAACTCTATCTTACACAATAAAAATTAAACGCTACGGTCAAACAAACAATAATAAGTAAAGTCAGTGGCGCACATGCCGGCAAATGTGTGTAGTGAATAAACGTTACGTGGACCTAGACGTGGAGTAAGTTCCCTGAACCAGCTATTTTGTAAAAATATTGAAAACGAAACGAAACTTCTCAAACTTTACAGTTGTATTTTGAGTTTGCAGCTCAAAATGAGACAGAGGCAATGTAGTTGTGCTTCTGAAACAAGCTGTTGTGACGTTTTTCTACCAAAAATAGAGCTTTTGATATCTGCTTTGTATATTTTTAAAAGAATTATACGCTTTGTAGTCGTAGTATTTTGATGAACGGTGCAGTCTTATTGCAGATTCTTGCAACCTCTGTAGATTTATAGTGGTTGTCAAACATATGATCCATGGAATAGTTCGTATAATTTGTCACAAAATCAAGCCATATTGCAGATTAGTTACTGCTTTATCAATTATAAGTTGGCGAAAAAGGTTTACAAATTTCTAGATTTGCGAGAGAAATGTATGCAGCGTATGGCAATGAGAAAGAGTTTGAGTACATTTTTAAACGGAAAATTGTTTGAGCAAATTACTTTTTTATGAAAGAAATATAAAGTATTGTAAAAGTTTAATGTCATTTCCAGCTCCTCGTACATAGATAATAAACCGGAGACATTAGAATCTTTTAACATATCTAGGTACATCATTAGCCCAAACTTTGCTCACATCTACATCAAATTATAAATTTCAGCGTCAATACGTTACAAGTAAGTTTTTAATTCTTCCTTATCAACAATTTTATGTATTTTCAGGTGAGGTTTTATTTGGCAAGAAATTCGTGAAGGCGGGAGAATAGGATTCTCGTCATGAAGCTCTCTTGTGGAAAAACCAAAAAATAAGTTTGAGAGCTACATATATTCTAATGACAAGCGTTAAAACATCCAGCCATAGACTGGCTAAAATAGCGTGCCTTGTAAAAATATTAACATTCTTGTGACTGCTCCATACTTTTTTATACCAGCGTGTCGTTTGAATAGAATGGATGAATTTATTGTCTTCAATAGGACAATTCTTATTTATTCTCCAAAATGTTAAGGATTGTACTTTTGATTTTTGAAAATTATACTCTCAATGCTTTTTAATATTTTCAGGTTACTACAATCGTCCAAAAAATAATCTTACAAAATATAAAAATTTTAAAATATAAGGCAAAAATCAACCACAATCAACGTTATAAAATATAAATTTACCATCTTTTCAAACCTAATTTAGATCAAAGCTATTTGCACATAAAAGTATCAGTAAATTGACGTGTTTTGGATTTTGCTTTTCAAATATTTTTCAAATCAAAAGCCAAATCATGGTCACCAATTTTTTAAAACTTGCAATAATGTCTAAAAACATTGTCAATTTTTCCTAATGATGCCTACATTATGCTTAAGATCAGATCCCATACCTAAATATTGCAATATTCTTTTTATGCTTTTATGTTTCATGGGGTGCTCCATTCATTTCCCAATAAACATGCCTTTATTAACAGCGCTCCTTGCCTTCGACGCCAGTACCTACGGCGTCTCTGCAGGATTCTATGCCGAGCGATGGATGGATGCTATTTGCAGTTAGCTGGATTAGTTATGTATGAGAAAACTTTCTCTTTGCGGCAACTTAACTGAACCTTGAGCAGGGTTAGTATAGGTGTGTATATACGTTTATTCTTACAACGATCAAGAAGCACTGCATGCACCATAACTGTATGAGACGGTACCATAGTTTTGTGTGGAATTAAACCGCATACACAGCTCTAGTTGGGACCTTCACAGTTAAGAATAAAATTGTGAGTCAATATTGTTTACATAAGAAGATGTTTGACGCGAGGCAGTTTTGGTTTACTCTTAGTGCAAAAAGTAATCCTGTTTCAAATTTGAGCTCTAAACCTGAATGCTCACATCTGTTACCCCAGGTAATTGTACATAGTTATGTATCCCAAGGTTTTCTAGAAATGATTCACAGTCTATGTTGTATGCTTAGCAACTATTGTGTTCTGTCTCATGAATTGATGCTTTCTCCTGTGCTCTCTCGTGTAAAATGACGATAGCCGGAACTTGTTAATATTTTTAAAAACTAATATGTACTCTGAATAAGCGCAAAGGATTTGTAATGACTGGAGATCATACGGTAGCGTTTGATGTTTAAAAACTTTAAAAATCATGTGTATTTAATTTTCAGTTACATTTTAGAAGCGCTCATTAATGTACAAATAAATCCACGTATTTACAAAAGAGAGAATGTACGAGTTGTGCTTTGGGAAAAACATTTGCAAATTCTAGTTACTCAAGTATCAATGAACGCTGAGTGTTTTAGTTTTTGCCGGTCAACTAAGTGACAGTGCTACTTGAATCTACTTGAATGCTTTTTTACAAATTTACAGGAGAATGTAAATTTAAATTTTGCAACGTACTGAATTGTTGTTGATCAAGGAATGAATTAAATTGTTGATCAAATGATGAAACAACCAAACATGGAGTTAGCAGAAAGTATTTGTAGAGACAGTTTAAAATAACTGGCCTTGCTCGTACACACGGGTTACGTTGGTATTACTTCATTTCAATTCTGCAAAAAGAAACTTTCAAGGTGTTTCGTTTTTTGAAGCAAAAGCTTCACAAGGAAGCAAATCCTGCATTTTGCAACTCAAGCACAATTTGTAAACAAAATTATGATGGCTAGGGACTCATTTAAGGAAATCTCAAGGACTAAAGAAATAGAATAGTCAAAACTACTTCAAAAACTTTCATCGCCTTCTCACCAATCTTATTTGTAGACCTATATAATTTAAAGTTGACTCTTTCAATTTACTACAATACTCCTCTCTGTCAGTTGAATTTTAAGCAATCTGTCAGTAGGAAACATAAAAGATGCACACATCATGTATTTAATTGTTGGTTTCTCATTGTCCCAACCGTTTGCTTTATTATAAATTCAAACACCAGTTTGTACATCTACGTTTTGAAAACTTTTTAATGATAACTAAAGCGTTACAAGTTTGGGTAATCTATATAAGGATTAGAATTTTATTCCGTAGCTAATCTATTTAAACCTTGGATATTATCGCGCACTTGTAACATCTGGCGCAATCGACGTCAGTTGATCGTAAATCAAAAAACAATGTTCTTAAGGCCTACTATTGCCTTAATTTACCCTTGACGAGCAATTATATTATTACTAAGTTTTTAATGGAAACATGGTCCATTTGTAAGGAAACCGTTTACCGTGTCATCCGAAACACAAGCTGGTTCATGAATGATAGTGGCATGTCAAATATCATTTGGTTAAATAAGTTTGGGTTTCAAAAAAATTTGGGGTTGGTAAAAGTCAAAAACCTAACAAAAGATTAGATATTTGGTGGCAATATTTTTTCTTTGTTCTTTTTTTAAAGCAGTTTTCTTTGTTGCATCCTATAAAATGTTAAAGGTAAAAGGCTAATGGATAAATAAATTTTTGGGAAGACTTCGAAGATCGATCGATTTCAGCGTCGACGAAGATCGGAAAGTCATAGAGAATTAGCTGGCGCTATTTAGCCAATGTTTTATTTAATAAGGGCTGGTAGATTCATTATCTAAGATGTCGTTAATCAAAAATGAAAACAAGGATCCTTGTTTTTGCAGGTGGAATTGAAACATTTTTTTCTTGCTATATTTGTTATTCATAAACTTCATATTATACATCGTAGATCAAAAATGATAAAAGCAGCAACCAACTAATAGTTAATATAATTTTCAAGTTTTGTGTGTGTGAAGAAAGAATAACTCGTAATTCAAGTCAGTGTTCAATTTTTTTGAATTTTTATGTGTCTAAATGGATATTTTGCAAGTTTAAGTTTATCCCAGTTTAAGAAAAGAAAGACGCTATTAGTGTCCCCATGAATATGCTAAAAAGAATGAATTTATTCTTCATATTGACCTTTATTTCATGTAATTTGTTCCATCACCAAGTGCATTAATGCCAAGTGACTTTTTACAACTGTAATTTAATTTACCATGATAAAATTGCCACGTGCAGCAGGTATTTTTGCTTTAATACTCATCCATTCGAAAGGGTTAAAATAGTTTTTTAAAAAAATGTTATACATCAGATATTTAAAAATAATCATAAACTGAAATGTTATGAAGGAGAACTTTTGAAGAAAAGATATGAAAATCACTGCCGGAATATTGCGCAAGAGTAAGGAATCCACACACAAAGGTAGAGATCGATTTCGTAAACTGAAAATTTCGTAAAGCTTGGATATGAATATTGCTGAGGAGTAGCTAAAAGCATACCTCAAAATCCCAACAACCTCCGCTCCAATCCTCATACAAGTCAAGCACATGACATGTCAATTGGTTTTTATATGCATTTCCATCAGTGATTTTGCATGTCGACCATGCCTGCTTCCACGTCTACATTTTTTATCTAAATTTTTCCACGGGACAATGAAAGAGGGGACTTTGAGGATTCCCAAAAGTATATATGCGACATGTCCAGTGTTTGCGACATTATTTTTTTTTAATTAGATTCTTGCGCTTATGTAAGAAAAAGGCAAAAAATCTCTGTATATTTTAACAGAAATATTTAAAAATATAAAAAAGTATTTGGTGGTCCGTTTTATTGCAATTCAAATGATATATCTGACATGTTTTTTCGATTGCCTGGTTTTTAGCAGAAAATTTCGAAGTCGGGATTCACAAAGTGAAAGATTAATCAGAGTAGAAAATCCTAAAAATATGAACGAAATATGAAAAGATTCCTTTAAAAATATAGAACAAAGTTCCGAAAGCCGAAATAACGAGTTTTAATTTTATATGTCAAGTTAAGCAAAACGTCCATCGGCCCATTCAAAAAAAAAAAGTGTGCTCTGTGGATGCTAGGCAGTAGTTGAGCGTAAATGCATACACCATCACTTTGTTAATCTCTAGTAAATTAGATTTGCTAAAAGTACATTTTGCTTTTTGCTAAATTACCACAAATATTTTGTGGGATTCAAATATATTTACTTTTTGTTATAAAAAGTATTGTTTATTCCATAATAGTACTTTGAATTACTAATTTTAATGGATGAATTTTTAAATACTTTTTGATGAAGTCATTTTTCAAATACAAATTAAAAAACTCGAGTTTTTTGTCCTAAAACGGCAAAACGGCTAGCCACATGCTAATGTATTTTTATTTTCATATCTTTTCTTCAAAAGTTCTCCTTCATAACATTTCAGTTTATGATTATTTTTAAATATCTGATGTATAACATTTTTTTAAAAAACTATTTTAACCCTTTCGAATGGATGAGT
>JAHZMY010002624.1:0-20231 GCA_027743915.1 Seira sanloemensis | reverse complement strand
GAAAAGTTACATATGCTCCTAAATTTTTACGACGCATAGTTCCTGAATTCCGGAGAAAATTAGAAAAAACTATAACTTTTTGACACATCCTTGTAATGTTTTCCATTTACAATAACGTTGTAAGGTCGAAAAATTATAGTTTTTCCTAATTTTTTCCGGAATTTGGAAAAGGTGCGTTGTAAAAATTTAGGAGCATATGTAACTTTTTACGCTCTTTCCAACGATATGCTGATTATCAAAATCGGACGAATACACTCTCGTAGTCCCTCATTGTTGGTTCAATTCGCAATTTTTTCGGGAACAAACCGAGGCTGGGAAAAACGCCAACATCATAGGGAATGTTATAAAATATATGTATATCAAACGAGGATTTTTTAAAGAAATGTTGAAATGCTTGTCTCTAGTGGTGTAATTGGGAAAAACGAAATTGGAAACTAATCCGTTTGGGTATCGTGCGACAAATAATGCATTCAACAGAAGTTACTTGCAGGTTAGGACATTTTGTCAAACGGCTAGAATTGAAATTTATGCTGTATACATATGTATTTGGAAGTAGTGTTGGTTTTTTCCAGCCACAGATTTTCTCCGGACCAAAGCAAATGTCCAAAACTACCCAAAACGTGCACTGCATTTTTTGGCTCGCAAGTCCCCAGTGATTAAGTTTTACCCACTTTTTGCACTATGTATACTTACCCTAGTTAAAAGTAATTTTATTCAGGCTGTTAATTCTTTTCTCTCGATATCAATTCTTAAATAATTACCTGCTGGCTGGTACTGGTGAGTATTTGTGGTAGAATTCGAAACAAATTTGCCGTAGGTCAGGCCCCCCAAAAGTAAAATGGTTCCGATGAGAAGCGCAGTCAAAAAAAATTTCACGTTAAAGCAGCCCCGACCCCGCTGCTGGTTAAGCGAACGTAAGGATGAGCTCAACGAATAATGTGATGAGGAGATGGGTGGCCATGGGAGATCGCCAATCTCTTCTGCGGAACACATTTCCAGGATGACATCGTCCTTGAACTGTTCGCGAACCTTTTGGCGGATTCCATCCGTCCAGGATAGCCTATCTAAGTTAAGAATGGTCCCAATCGCAGTCCATATGAGTGGCCTGTGAAATATGTTAGTATTTAAGTATATATCGACAGCGGAAAATAGTGTTCGGAGTCAGGGTGTGGGGATGATAGGGCCCCGTAATTCAACCTTGGCATTCAGAGTGATTTAGGGGCGATCCATAATGTACGTGTTGTACGTTATGGACGTACGTTGACTGGGAAAAACCCGACTTCGAAAACGAAATATAAAAAACAGTTTTTTAAAAAGCAAATCTGTATACCTTCCACTATTTTTCTCCATCTCGGAAATGACATTTTGAAGCACATTAACCCTCTGTTTTGGGTCTCCTTGACTGAGGCTATACTTGGTGAACTGTTCAAAGTCAAAGTTCATATCCATGTTCATTATCAATGAGTCAACCTCGCTTTTATGGTCATTGGTCACGTGCTCATGAACTTTTGTGAAGATGAATATGAAAACTCGCTTTTGAAGTCTTTTTCGTTGTCTTCTACTAAGATTATTTTCCTTATATAGGAGGCGATACATTGTAGCAGCCATATTTTTTCCGAATATTTTTTTATTTATTTCAAAATTATGAAGTCTATCTTAGAAAGCAAGAACTTTTCAACAAACTTTTCCCCAATGTGGTTATCCAGCGCACGTTAAGAACACAAAAGAACTCAATACGGGAATACGGTTCAGAGTCACGCGAAAGACACATGACTAATTCCAATCATATTTTTGACGATGAAAATTCGTTTCAAGAATACCTGGCACCGAAACAAGCTTTTGGCCATGAGGACATTTTTGCTGGAAAACATTCACGAATTGCAAACCAGGCCATGCAACATCATATCGACTGACTGAAGTCAGTAAAATTAGCTGCGTACAACCGGTGTTGGTTGTAACATGTAAAAGGCGCTGTATGAAAAATTAATTTAAGGTAAGAACTGTCATTTGGAATAGCAGCTGAATGTAAAAGTTACTTTGGGAGAATTGTGTGATCATTTTTCCATATTCAGTAGCTTATCCAAACAGGCTCATCATATTATTATCCTTATCTTGAAAGATTAATGAATGCAGTCTCCACCAATCTTTTGTGAAAGCAGTTATATATATGTATATACATTATACATGCATGTGTTGAGTATTATAAAAATTAATATATGGTATGTATAAAATAATACGAGCGAATCCATGCATGGATTCGTGGCCTAAAATGACTGATGGCGATATACCACAACTGGATGCTTCTGAAAATGTAACGAGAAACAATTATTCAGTCAAAGATTCTAATCAGAGAGATCCATATTTTGTCTCCGGCCATGTAATACTTACAAATGACTTTAACTTTTTTTGAAAACCTGATATCGGGAATAGGTACGTAGAAATGGTCATATAATGGAATTTTCAATCAGTGAAATAATGAACGGCTCATAGTATTTTATGTTCTATTTGAGCAGTTAAGATTGGAATTGGTTAAAAACTAAGGTTAGTTAATACTATTATGCACTATAATAATTGCAGAACAAAAAAGGTAGAATTACTGCTCATTTTTACAAAGAAGTGATTTGATCATCCCCATCCAGCAATTAAAATGTCGACTTCCCCATAAAAAACTCCATCTACTCCAATAATAATCATTACATCACAAAAACAAGATACATTGTAATATTTATTTTTTTCTACAGCTTTTCTTCTCTCTTTACAACAATATGAACATGTCGCAGGCGCAGACCCCGTCTCTGTTATTTTGGCTACACACATTTTAATTTTCCTTCACATCACAACAGCATTTGTTTTAGCACAGGAAATAAAGACTGACAAACAATAATATTTTTATAGTTATAAAGTGTAGTAGGATTGCTGCTGCTGCTGCTGATGACGAATCTGGCGTTTGTTCCGAAGATTTGACTTTCCGGCGTGGGCCCGTTGCCGTCGGCGTCGTGTGTATTTTAATGAAGTAATGACTCGGTGCTTAAATAAAACTCTTCTAAATAGTAGTTTTGTATTCGAATGTTTGATTGAAGAAGATGTTGGGGAAGAAACCAGGCGTTGAATGGNAGTAGTTTTGTATTCGAATGTTTGATTGAAGAAGATGTTGGGGAAGAAACCAGGCGTTGAATGGGTACGTGGCTGTGACTTTACTTCTTCCACCGGTTGTTCTCGTAGTCCCACTTGGAGGTGAGGCCGTCGATCGGGTCGACGCGCATGTCGATCATGCGCATGAGCTGAGCCTGCTTCTTCTCCATGTTCGTGATCGAGTCGGGCATTGGTGGGTACACTGCAAGCAAAACAAATCAGAAAAATGTTAAAGACAACTAATTAATTGTTTTGCAAACTGAAGCAAGCCAACATGGTTAAAACCATAAGTATTTTTGCCATGTCCTAATATTGATCAGGTAATAATTGTTTCCCATATTATATATAAACAGTTAAATCATCAATAGATTCTAACTGTCGCTCGATGGGACATATTTTGATTTTCCCCAACATAACTGATTTGTCACCGACAAAAGATGTCGACTAGTGTCGGCGTGCCATATCGGGGCGGCAAACTGGTACGAGATAATTTTTAAAAAATATACGTTGACTGTTGAAAGTCCTAATTGTTTTTGCAAACTGGTGTTTAAAAGCATCATGTGAAACATGTATATGTACATAGTAAGACTTTGTTTTTGACTTGTCAAATATCCATTTAGTTAAAGTGAAAATATACGAACGGAATCGTACTCAGAAGTTGAGAAATTAGATATTTAAGAGAAAAGTCCAATTACAGTTAACGGGGCAGTTTAAGATTTTGCTTATTACGGGGCAACTTTGGATGAAGAACAATGCAAAATGTGAAATATTCCACGGAGAAGCACAAAGGGGCCTTCAGGACCTTCTGTAAGGATTCTGAACATACAAGCTATATTTAAATATATAAAGAACTCATTCAAGTCAAAAAAATTCTGAATGACGTGGCTGTGATTTTTAACTTAAAAAAATCTTTAAGAAAGTCGCAAGGATTGAGACCGATTGACGGAGATTTATCTTCTACATTTAAACATTGATTAGCATAGCAGTTCCATTAATTTGCAAACAGTGTAATGTATGTCTGTACCATATAGTTTTTCCCAGATGTAGATCCAGAAGCTAAGTCCAATGAAGCCTAGGGCGCAGCCGATGGTGCTCTTCCAGCGTCCAGTGGGCGCATTCATCTCCGAGTAGGTCTGGCAGAAGCTGTTGACGGTACAGGGCCTTCTTCTCCTCCACCGAGAGCTTCTTCCAGTCACCCTTCTCCTTCTCGTGGAGGGCCTGCAAACCGAAAAATCGGCATTAAGTATTTAATTATACAACAACACTCAATCAACATCAAACTCAAACAAAACTCCATTTTATAAACTGATTCAAAAGTCGATATTGTATTTTCATTAATTCCGGAGATTCTGGAGAATTACATTATATTTTTTTTAAAAGTGAGCCATCTCGTGATGAGATGAGCGTTGACCAACACCATCGCTCATCATATCTTATTCTTACTTAAATTCCTTCGTTTCATCCTAACTGATCCTAACTAATTTAAAAAGAATTCTTATAATTGACTGACTTCAACTCAAATTGAATTTAACTATTTTTTAACTGTCGCGTTACTCTCAGTGCAACCATAAATACTTGGTAGATTTAGGCCAATGGTTCCGAACGCTTCTTCAATGTCTGCAAACTTTTTTTTAAAAGAGAAGAGCCACATTTCTACAAGGCTTCCCTTTCAGATTAAAAGTGCAATTAGTACTAACTATTAAATTATCTTTATTTTTATTGTGTAAATGAATGTTTTTGTATTAGTCACCTGAGAGTCTGGGGTCGGCTCCCTCCAGCGAATGGCTGGGAAGGGGAAGGCGATGTGATCGACGTAGCTCTCCTGGTCCGTTGATGCCCCAGCCGACGATCTCTCGCTTGCCAATCTTCGCCCTTTGGGGGTTCACATGGTGGACGTGACCTGCGGACGCGTGCGCTCGAGCCACTTGCTCCAGCAGGGGGGTCGTCACCTTCTTCGGGACGAGGCGGAGCAACGCCATTTCACTACAAAAACGAGAAAAACAAGTCAAAGCTTTTTAATTAACTTCATTAAATTTGCCTTTTACGCTTGAACAAATACCAAAATTCTCATTTAAAAGGAAGCGCAATTAATTACGTGAAAAGAACCAATCATGAGAATCAGATTATCAGACTTGAGATATTTTAATTGCTATTCTTTCATTAACTGACTTAATTAGACATCAACAGTATTACCTGCCTTCAATTAAAACAAAAAAACGAAAGCTAGTTTAATTAAAATCAACCCAACTAAATTCAAGATATAACCTTTTCCTCCCTGAAAACTCTAAAAAGAAAGTTGAAGTACCTAAACCATAGCCCGTTAACTAACTCCAATCTTCCTTTAAAATTTAACTTTAACCTTTCACCTAAAAGCTCTTCAAAAACCTCTTCTTCCTCCAATCTCACAACAGAAAACAAACTGGAACTTTAATCGAATTCTGAATGCAATTAAACCTCTACCCGCACTAAATTAACTCTAGCTTTCCCCTTAAAACCCTAGCTAACTTTAACTACTCCTACTCTGTCCAGCAATAATTAATCGCCTTTTCCCTTTCACTGATGAGAACAGCTGACACGTACACACTTCCCATATTATTTAACCCAGAAAAGCCAGAAATTTTCCCCCAAAAATAATTCTCTCAACTTTAACCTTGAACCGAACCCTAGTTAAACTATTTCCCTGCAATTACCTAATTAATCTCACCTTTGAAGTCCTTTAGCACAGGTACTAACTTAAAGACTTTTTTCAAACTAAATATTTTTTTGGAGAAAATGGAGAAGCCGAATCACGTTTGGGACATACCCAAAACTGAACAACTTTTGTTTCTGCAAAAAAACAGCATATAAATATAAATGCATATAAATGCACAGAGAGGACCAAAAGAGTCTACAGTCTACATATTTTCTCCGTGCAGTATGCACATAGTGGAAACACAATATGTAAATTAGCACGAAAAAAAATAAGCATGTGGCAGGATGCCCTGTAATAGCTTGTAACGAGTGCTGTCTGTGTGGCGTAGTAGAGAGTTGTTTGTGACTTGTGAACAGGCCGAGCTCCTACTTGAAAACTTATGGGAAGGTATGTGCGGCCGGCCGAGGCGAAATGGGGAAAATGGGCTGTTCATGTTCATCCGATACAAAAGCAGAGATAGATTTAAGCTTTGCATGTGAAAGTGAGACTTTGTTCACTCATGAAAAGACGCGTTCGGCCAGCAACAATAATGGAAAATGCATATTTAAATTAGAAAATTGTGCATATTTTGCAGCACTGAATTGAAACAATCCTCCGTAAAAACTTTGGGTGCTACTTTTAGGGTTGCATATTAAGGTCAAAGGATATATGCCATGTACCAAATAAATTACCTTTATGTAATTTTTATTTTATGGCGAGTAAAAACGCAGATGAAAGAGGTTTTTCAATTATTGCGAATAATGAACAATGCAATTTTAGGCAGAGATGGTACATTTTATACCTACCTACATTATGTCAATTATTTATTATTTCGCATCTAAAATACAAAAATATGCAGCACCTTGACTCATCACTTTAAAAACAAGATAACCTTTTAAGTTTTACTGAATGACAAAACTTTTTTTTTATAAAGAAAGTCAAATTCAGGGCCCGAATTCCCTGCAAGGTTGGGGTCAATGAAAAAAAGTAATTCAATTCCAGGGAATATTCTAAATGTGAATTCAAGCCCTGCCCTGATTCTCCCCCGAGTTGATATTGAATTGTAATTGTAAAGCCCTGATCCCCAAATCCCTGCGCCCTGATTCCGATCTCCATCATTTAATTAATAATTAGACCTACGGAGGAGTGCCTTCACCTTCAAAATGAAATCCGAATGAAATGCTCTTGCATCTGACCTGATCCCTGGCAAATACGATTCTTTGAGAATAAAAAATGATTAAAACTTGAGGGCATAAGGACCACAAAATACCTATTTCTATAATTGCTTAAAGATACCGTTTACAAACATCAGGGCCCAGTCGTAAATTAACCAGGCTTACTGCCTTCTTGTAGACTTGACATGTGTCCCAAAAAGCATTTAAAAGTTCAACTTGATTAGTGTTAAAAATAGTCCCAAATATCATATCGTCAAGCGTAGGTCTTTCGTCTCGTCCTCGTCTTAATAATAGTAAACTGGCATAAACAACTGTTATGACTCGAGCTCAACCGTAAATAATTCAAATTCTAAATTCAACTCACCACCTTTATTGTTTTGTGCGCGACAGACGAGGTCTAATTAACACGTGCCAACGTCCAGAGGCGTCGAGGTCGGGTGCGGGTGTCACCGTGAGCAGCTGTTCGATGATCCCCAATGACCGTTGAAACTGCTTTTTCTAACTGTACAATTAGTTGACTCCAGAAATGATCCGCCCTCTTCTTCAACCCCTTCAGTCTTCAGGATGCCCTTCGTCTTGGGCTGAAGTTAAAAGAAAATTCAGAACCCCTTCAGTTAATTTTCATTCAAAGCACACTCTATTTGAATGTTATAATGGAAAATTAACTATGCACACGTGTTTTTGTCTCGGTAACCATTAGTTAATGTTATACCATACCCAAGGTTCTAAGATAAGACGCTGCTGAGCCCGAGCCCTGCCTGAGACTAAACTTGACGATAAGATAAGATGACGGTTGAATTTGTTTTATGATGATTATGATCGAAGGTTTGAACTTGACCTTTGGACCCAGGAGGAGGAGGATTAAGGTTGAGGTTGATGGGACAGGGGACGGCTCTTTATCTAGCTAACTGCGGCTGTAATTGTAACTCCGTTAAACCGGCAAGGTAATGTCTCCCCAGCAGCAGGCCCTAAAGGTTATCTCGTCTCACTGCTGATAAAATAATGTTCCCTTCTGTATTTACACAAGATAAGAAACTAGCACAATTAAATGGGTTTTGTTTTCAACAGCTGATTCCACCACCTCCTCACCTTCCAGTCCACGAGCCCTTTTAATTAAATACTTTTTCTTCAACAAAATTTCCGATGGATTCTTAATTCACGCCTCAACATTCAACCCAAACCCAATGTCCTTAAAAACCCTTTTAACAGTTTCCTTACTTTGCCGTGTTTTTAACTGTCACCCACTATTATCATTCTCCTGTAAAGTCCTTCAGCAAGGGTCAAAAACACTGTTTCTAAACTTGTCAAACTTTATTCCCGAGTAATTAAATGGAGAAGCCGAATCACGTTTGTTGGGAGGACATAAATAATCACATCCAAACTCCAAACGAAAACTGAGCATTAAAAGCAGATTGAAGCAGCAGCAATAATAGACAAGCACAAAGAGAAGAAAAAAATCTTCAAAGTTCAATCCCCATAGCATGTGACAAAATGTATTAACCGAGTAGCTTGTGAACGGACCGAGCCCTTACGTGAAACTTGTGGAAATGTATGTGTGACCGGTCGGGGCGAACTGGAGAAAATGAGCTGTTCATACCATACAAAGGAAAGAGATACATATATGTCGTCGGCATGTGCTTGAAAGTGCTATAGTCGATCAGTCGCGCAGTTCCCTCGCAACGCATGCATTGTGTAAATGGTTAAATGCATGCGACGCAAGGCTAGGAATTTTTATATGTAATTTTTATTTTTTCAAATAAATAACTTTGCATGCCGGCATATGAAATAATAGAAAGGCTTTGTTCATTCATGGAAAGATGCGTTCGGCAACCAATAATAATAAGGGAAAATGCATAATATTTAAATTAGAAAATTGTGCATATTTCGCAGCACTGAATTGAAACCACCCTTCCGGAAGTAAATGAAACTGGGCCACATGAGACTAATAATTTGACGAGCTAATTCATAATTTTTGATTTGTTTTGTTACAGCTAAAAATCATTATCATTTATCGTTTCTACCAAAAATATGAAACTATTGTGCTCACTTTCCCCCCTCTTTCATTTAAACCCGGAAAGTGTCCACTTTTGCCTGCAGAATTTTCACTCACGCTCGTCCCATTCGCGTCCCACAATTTTCTGATAAAACTATAAACTAATGTAGGATTTTACCTTGTAACTATAGCAGGGTAAACTTGAATATCTGATTAACTTTCTAGTAATTTTAACTTTTGGATTTTTTGAATGACAATTATCGTCATTCTTTGCGTGTTTGATTGTATTTTTTAAAATTATTACGCAAAATTAGTATTTCCCATTCTTACAAGTAGGTTAGGTATGGTCAGGAACGTCTCTTTAAAAAAAAACTTTGTTCTTATGTCAATGATACGGACTACGGACGGACGAATGCTAAAAATTAAGAGGAAACTTTTTTCCCAGTTTTACAGTTAAAACTTGCACATTCCTTTTTTTTAATCACCCCCACTTCAACCACAAGTCACAAAGTCACAAATCCTCCATTTCATTATTATAATATACAATTATGCATTTTTTAAATGAAGTACATAGTTTTTTTATATTATTACATGTGAAAATCGAAATCACTCTGCAAACTCCACCGACGATTATTTTTTACGATTTACATATATTTCACGCAAAAACGCCAAGAAAGTCTTTAGGTCTGTCGCCGTAAAAACCTATATATTCCAAACGACAAATTACAAACTAAGTCCATACGTATATGTATGTATTTTTATGATTTATGAAATTAATCAACAATCAAATCAACTAATTATTATCATCAGTATCATCAGAGATACAATTTTAAAAAGGCTGCATCTGCATACAACATACAGTGACGTACGTACGGCATGCACAACTTGAGACGAATTACAAATACAATTAAATAATAATTAGCTATCATGTGTGATGATGATGATGATGATTGAACAAAAAAAAGGTTTCATTAAATATGTACTACATATATATGTATCATCATATCCAGGCTTAAAGTTAAAGGCTTTACTGTTTACGTTTGTATTTAGAAAAAAAGGTAACGATTCGCATGAGAAAAACGCGGGGACATTCGACAGGCTTTTAAGTACATTTAAATGAAAAAAATTGGCTTGAGATAATAACCATGTAATTGTAAATTGTATTTCAAGAGTTGAAGAGAGATTGTGACAAATCATTCTGCAGACGAAAATGTTGTTTTTAGTTTAAATATACATATATATATTACAAAAAAGTCGCAGTTAACTTCTTAACATAAACTCCCTTTGCAAAAAGACCGTTGATATAGTTGAGTTACAGGTATTGTTTAAATACAGACTGACAATCTGACACCTGACATACAGAGATAGGCGGAAGTGAGGCGGAGAATTTCAAAAATTTCAAAAATTCATCTTCAAGTTCTAAAAAAATGCTAATCAACTTTAACTTTTCAACTCCTCTAGTAGCTTATCATTATCATTAGGAAGGCTTTAAAATTGCTTACAGTTGTAAAATTGAAGATTCGTGAAAACATTATTCTTTCTTCTTAAATGTTTTCCCCTGCTGAAGTAGAAGCCTGCTTGTAGACTTGCAGAATGTATTGTAGTAGTAGTAGTAGAGGTCAGAGGTCAAGTAGAGTAAGAGTAAGACTGAGAGTAGCAAACTCTTGTTAACATGCCTGTTTGGTCAGGTCAGCCTCATATATATTGTAAATTAGAAATAGTAAATGGGGGAAATGGAACACAGTTTAAAAAAACAATCAAAACCTGGTTTTTTTGCCGTTAGTAAAAAAAAGACACTCGGAAATGCACTCGGACTTTAATATTCAATTATCTTTTGTAAAGGTTAATTATTAGTAATAGTAATATTGCCCTTTTCACCTGAATTCTGAAATTTCGAGGGACTGAGACATTTGGAGGAGTCATCGTTCCAAGTTTTTTTTACGCACATGGGTATTGGGTATTCCAAGTGAGTTTGTTTAAATGTCTTCCTACATTCACATGGGCATGATTCTTTAAGTCTTTATAGGAAAATGCAGCTAGTTACATAGTTAATATAATTTTTATTACAAGTACAAGTACCTACAATGGGCGTATGTGAATCGAGACCGCAGGGGAAACTATATGAGGTCACCTATGTATGTATATCGGGGCGAAGTTCAGTGTTCGGAACAGGGCAGGGACGCACAAAAAAATAACAATTCAGGGATGATCAGGACCATCCCACAAATCCAATTTCAGTTCAAGGAGCCGAAGATAATTAAATTATTTAAAAAAAAGGTTGTTAAATTCAGGGTTTGAATTTTTCCTTGAATTCCCTGAAATCCTTTCTGGGAACATTTTACACGATTTTGGCATTTTGGACCCAAATAAGTCATTATCCCATTAAAGCCCCTATTTTCTAGACTAAAATACAAAAAATCAGCAACATTTTGACCTAAAAACACAAGACATTTTACTAATTGACAAAGATATTTTTTGAAACTGTCTCAAATTCTACATTTGAATCCCCCACAGGACAGGGACTCCTGAAAAACTCAATTTAATTTCAGGGAATTTCCAAGGTTTTAATTGGGAGCCTGTCCCAAATCTTCCTAAATTGACATGCAGTAGGAACCTGTGATTCCGAACACTGGGGCAAAGGAAGGAACGAAGGAAGCCACAACTAAAAGAGCCTAAACATTTAGTTGTCTATGTACTTGCTTCGTAAAATTATAATTAAATAAACATATATATAAAGCGTGTGTTTACGGTGTACATTTAATAATGTTTAGTTAAGTTCTTTATGTACGTATTTCAGTTTCATTGAAAACAAAAAAAACGGCGAAGGCGAAACCCGCGACAAACAACCGGAGACACCACAAACTTCACCTCAAACTCCCCTCGTGAACGTATATTAATATGCTTATAATTATCCCTTTCATAATAATTATAGTCGACATCTGAGATTATTACAATTAAATATAGGTATTCTTCCCCTTTTCAATACACTTTACATCGTTGTCTTAAAATGCTTTGTAGTCATTTTTTTTGTTCCTATTGCAGAAAAAACGTCGTCGTCTAATATACGCTGTACGAAACATATTACAAGGCTAAATTAAAATTAATTAAACTTTCTCCAAGCTGTGATGCAATTATAAATACGCTATTAAATGTGATACCGATATATACCAATTATCATATACGACTGCTGTAATTTTTAACTGAGCTAACCGAACCGAAAAACTGACCAACTGCCGAATTCCAAGATATTTTTTTCCCTCGCATCAACTAAACTTTCAATTAAAGATTACAATTAGCTTAGTTTACACTTTAACTAGCAGTTTAACTATTATTATTCACCGCACTGATTCCACACACAAAAAACAAAAAAAAGTTTCTTTTTTAAAAAAAATGCACACACCAGCAACAAAAACAACCAGGGTCAACTTAAGGTCAAGTCAAAATAAAAAAAACTTTGAATGTTAGAATGACTCCTTAATTCTTCTTGATTTCTTGTAAGTCACAATTCATTTCGAGTAAAACGCGATGAGATGAAGGAGCTTCTGACCCCCATGTGTGGTATTGACATTGACATTGACGTTGACCTCGACCTCTGCTTTTTGGGTTGCGTTAATGTCATTCCTACGTCGCGTACCTCTTCGTCCACAAACGGGCGACACGGTCGTGCTCCTCCCGGTTTTGGAGGTATTGCGTCGCGATAGAGCCGACCAGAGGGTCCGCTGCAAAAATAAAAGAAGAGAAACGGAAAATGGCAATGAGAAAAAAAAGTCTTCAAACAATATCTTATCATATCATAATGTGAAATTGTAAATGTAAATAGGTAAGTATTTGGAATCAGGGCCTTGAAATTCAGTTTCAATTCAGAAAGGTTCGGGACAGGACCTGAAATGGCATTTTGAGAAATTCCTGAAATCAAATGGATTATTTTTCGTGGATCCCGGCACTGCACTTCGGAAAATTTACGCCTTGAATTTGGAAAAAAAATCAAAAAATCTGTGCCGATTAGTAAATTCTTTTGTTGTTTTTTTTGTGTGTTTAAGGTCAAAATGTTACATGATATTTCTATATTTCAGTTGAGAAATAATGGCAATTTATTTTTGAAATGGCAAAAGGTTTGTGAAATGTAGCTTTTACGCATTCAAATTAAACAGGGGAACAATTCCGAACACTAATGTACATAATCCTATTATCGTAAAACACAAGAATAAAGTTTTTCTTTTCAAGTTGATAATCATTAATACCTGGATTGCAGTCAGTCAGAAGTGAGCAGATTGAGAGGAGAACCTTCGAGATAGTCAGGGCCGGTGACCAGTTGTCTTTGAGGATGTCGAGGCAGATCACGCCTTGGCTGTTGATGTTGCAGTGGTAGATTCGCGTTCGAAACGTCACCTGCCCCGCAAAAGAGGGAAAAAAGGAGATGCAGAGATTAATTACCACAACGCATTACAATGTCCATATCGTGAGATCACAAGACAGAAATCATAGTAAAAAAAGTAGGAATCTCAATTTGCGGAAAGTAAAAAATCAACTCGATTATTATGAGTTCGTCAAAGTGGCTGTGTGAAAAGTTGGCTGTTTGTGACAGTTTGGCTTTGGCTATATGACTTTTTGTGCCGAAGTGCGAAACCGTTTTAAAACAACATCTACATTATTTCTGGTATCGGTGACAGAAAAAAAACTGAATTTAAATTGATTAACAAAATCAAAAAGACAAAGCCAAAAAAAAAAGTTAATTACCTAAATCAGCCTTAAATGTGAGGAGCTTTGATTTGTCCATACCAAAAATCAATATAAAAATCTTTTTTTCAATCGGATTCTTAAAATATAAATGCAATCTATTTTTTACTAATCATCTCTCACGAAAAACTTTGAAAACGTGATCTTAAAAGACTTAGACCTCCAAAAAAAAAACTGACTGCCATTCATGAACAAGAAATTAAACTTGAGTTGAATGTAATACGATCTGAGGAAAGTCATAGTCGCGAAGTTATTTTTACATAATTATAGGAACTACAGAGTATATTATCAGATTTTCGAGCAAGAGAAAAAAAACACCCATCAAATAATTAGGTAAACCGATTCGTAAAATCACATTCCCAGCACAAATTAATTTATCTAAAAAAACTTTTTTTTTGATGTTTTTGCTCAATTGACCTCTTGGCTGAAGTGGAGAGCGCCTTGGACATCTTCGGATTGGGCTTGGACTCCCTCGGAGAGTCGGTGCGGGAGGACGACTCGGCATTCCTTCGACCACTGCTGCCACCTGAGCTGCTGCCACCAGCAGCCCCACTACTTCCGGTTGCGCTGTTTGCGGTGGACATTCCTATTTAAACACGGATCAAAAACAAATAGTTAATTATTAAAATCACAATAACAATCGTAATTGTTCATGCCTACAGCTACAGTTCGATATCTGAATTATAAGGTCTTCAAAGTCAAATGACCACGAATATGGGCCAGCCAGCAACACGGGCCTTCAAAGATTCGTAAATATACAAAGTCACAGAGGTCAGTCAGAGTCAGAGCGCCCAGAAAAACTAAGGACATCAATTTTAAGAAAATACCGTCAACTACCAACTTAAATTTTTTGCCACGGGCATTCATTCCCAAGACATGTTAAATGTCAGCAAAGCGGTGATGGGACTTATTGCCCTGATCTGAAGTGACACCTGACCACGAATAGACAATCTTTCAAGACCCCAGAATTTCCATTTCCCCAAATACGATTCGGTTTTCAAAACCGATTTTCGCCTTTCTCCCACTTTCATCACTTGCCCAAGATAATCCCCCGAGCGCTGCTGCCACACGCAACATATTTCCAACCATTTCGGACCTGACCTATTGACCTATCCTCCTTCTCACCCGCCCAAAGGCACTTTTGAGAGGACCTTCTGATTATCTTCTTCAACTTCAAACTCTATCACAATCACATGACACAACCGGCTCAAATTAACCATTTAACCCCAACTAAAAATCGTAAAAATCAAGGTTTTCTTTTGCACCAGACCAACCTAACTAAATTAGCCCCTAAATAAAAATTCCTGGCGTCTGGTGTAGGCCAAAGTTAAACTCAGGTCGTAAAATACTTAAATGAAATCAATCATCAATCACCCTGAAAAATCGGAAATGGGAAACCATTAAGCTGAGCCCAAGGCAAAACCTCACTTCAGCTAAATTAAATGGCTCATGCCTTCCAACGTTCCAAGCCTTAACTTCTTCCATGTCCATACTCCATACTTACAATTACAAATTACATAATACCTCAACAATATGGCTATCAACTATCAACTCCATTAGCAATAATTAGCTTCATTTTCATTACCTTCCCCGAAAAACCCTTTGACTTTGACTTGATCCTTGTCCTGAACTTGGCAGAAATCCTTCTTTTTATTAAAACTTTTGATTAACTTTTTATAAAACTTCCACTCAACCTCAACCCAACAGTTTATTTTCAAGCCCTGGACTAATTCATGTATTTAAGTAAGTAACTTTTCCTTTCTATATGTAAAGTTTCAGGGATGATTATTACATCACACAAGAACTTTATTTTTGAATGCCTGTCGAAAGTCGACCGACGACGGCTTTTCCTTTTGTTATTAAATATTTTTTCTTCACTCTTTTTGGGGTTTGGATATGATATTTGGATTTGGATATTTGGAGTTTTTTGAGGCAGATAGTCTGTGTATATCAAAGACTCTGTTTTCTCTTTTTCATTACATTTTAACTGTGGATATTACAGATAGATATAAGCATAATACGGCTGGCTTCGGCCATCATGGTCAATATCCTTCCCGTGCTTTTCCTCTGAGGAATGAGGATTGAGGATGAAACATTTTAAGAGTTCAGCAGACAAAAAATAAAAGGATTGTTGGTCGGCTTTACAATAAAGTATATAAATGTGTTGAGGTTTGCGTAATAGGTATATATACGGAATGGAGGAAGAGGGACGTAATAGAATGTAATGCAATGTGTCAGTCAAAGGAAAGCAGTTGCAGTCGAACCTCTGTGTGAGCGGGGTCGGACGGAGATATTTAATTAAGCTTTATCGATCACGAATATGAAAAATAAATGAAAACTTATACTGTTTCGAAAGCGAACATATCGACTGTGAATTCGGATAAAAGTAGAAATGTGAAAAGTTGCTTCTTGTAAAAGTGGCTGTATGAAAAAAGTTGCTGATTTAAAAAAACCCACTGAAAAGGTAGCTGCTTGAAAAAGTGTCCACTTGTACATGAAAATTTTGCTGTTTATTAAAGTGGCTGTATGAAAAAGTTGCTGATTTAAAAAAAGATTTTGATAAGGTCACTGCTTGTAAACGTGGCTAATATTTAAAAAATTGCTGTTTGTACAAATAACCACATGAAGAAACCTCCTTTTGAGAAATTCGATAAGAAAGATTTTACCATGTAAATTACTTATTGCAGGACAAGAACAGTTTTCTGATAAACTTGGATTTTGTAGAGCAATTTAATTTAAATGTGGTTTTGTCTGTCCCCGATAGAAGAAAATGTAGTGTATTTTAAAAGTTTCGTAATTCGCCCCAAAACTCAGACAACCCCTTTAGCAAGCAGCAAAATTTTCATATAGCCATTTTTGCTTACAGCAACTATTTCATATACAAATACAGCCATTTTAAACTGCTACAAAAATAATCGTAATAATGTTTCTAATCACAGTTTGAAACCCGCCAACTCAAAAAATAATATGTCCATTTAAATCTCTGGATTGCATATATATATATTGCCAACATCTTTCTCCGGCTTTCCTCGGAGAAGAGCTCGACTGTATCTCGCATCTGAAACAATGTATATTATGCCATACCACACCACGAAAAATGAACACAGCTTTTTCTCATGAATTCTCTCTCTTTGAGCCTGAGTCACATAACCACATCTCCCCAGAAAACATTTCAACACTTAAATACATACCTAATTGAATCCGTTAGAAAACGTTACTGATTGAAACTTGTCTTGATAAATGTCATGGATGTAACAAGTAATTTTCCCAAGTTAACGGCTAACTCTGGCTTTTTAAGCCACCTTTTTCTGACGGACATTGCACAAAGTTCCTCCGAATCCGAATCATGCTATTTTTTCATAGATATCTTCCAGATCTCCTTTACAGCTACAGCCATATATACATACATACACATTACATACATTTCTTTTCGAAAAGATCAAAGAGTGCTGAAGAAAAATTCCTTTACACAGAACAAAAGTTAGCGACGGAACCTGCCCAACACACACACATAGCGTGAGGTTTGAGGATGGCTCTGTAACTTGAAACATAAAGTCGGTGTCGGTGGATATTTCCTTTTCTTCTTCACCACTCACCACCGTACAGACTTCAGACAGAAAGAAGAAAAAAGACTGCATTCCTTTGGTCGTCCTTTTGGGAAAAAGAAAGGTCTGGATTCGGTGCTCGGACTAAAAACTAAAAAGTGAAACCGATGTATTTATATATACGGTGAAATGGGATAAAAGGGAGGAACGATGAAAGGGCAAGTAGAAAATGACCACGAGTGAATAAAATAAAGAGATTGGAAAATATGATTGTGGATTCTATTTAGCTCAGACCTGGAGAATTTTTTTTTCTTATGAAGGTATTTACATATACATATGCCGAAAGCCCGTCATTGTCCAGAAGCTCGGATGAAGTCAATTTTTCTGGTATTTTCAGAGCCGAGGGTTTCCCTTAAGTTAGTATCTACATATGCAAAACTAGAATTTCGACTGTGAATTCGTAAAAGTGGTCACCTGAAAAGTTGGATGTTTCTAAAACTGGCTGTTTGAAGAGACCTGCTTTTGAGAAAATTTGATAAAGAAGATTTTGGTATGTTACTTGCGTTTTAAGAAAAAGGGTCAGTTTCAGCTTGCTTATCAATTTTGATTTTGAATTTAAATGTAGCTCTTGTCTGTCACCCATGGCCCATGACCCATACAAAAGATAACGTGTAGATTCTTAAAAACAAAGAGTTTCGCAAATCGCCCCAAAAAGTCAATAGCCACTTTTACATTCGGATACTTTTATATATTCACTTTTACATTCTAAACTTTTTTTCATATACAATATAGCCAGTTTTGCAAACAAGACCTCCTTCATTTACCCAATATCTCTCCCTAGTGTTCAAAATATGGCAAAGAGTAAAGAGTACAGAGGTTCGAAACAAATTCAATTTAGGGCACTGATTTTTTTTCTCTCCGAATTTCCTGAAATCTAGTTTGGAAGACATGCTTAAAAACATTGACACAAAATTTTGGCATTTTGTACCTACCTAACTTAAATGTGTCATTATTTCGCATTCAAAATACAAAAATGTGCAGCATCTTGACTCTTCACTTTAAAAACAAGATAGCCTTTTAAGTTTTACTCTGACACGACATTTTTTTTAAAGAAAGTCATATTAAGGGCCTGATGCAAGGCTGGGGTTCATGCAAAAATTAATACAATTCCAGGGACTTTTTTAATTAAAAATGTGAATTCAAGCCCAGCCCTGATTCTTCCCGAATCGAAACTGAATTGATCCATGTGCCCTGATTCCGATCCGATATTCGATCCCCATCACTTAATTAATAATTAGACATTAGACCTCCGGCGGAGTGCCTTCACCCCCAAAATGGAGCCCGAATGAAATGCTCTTGCATCTGACCTGATGGGGCAAATGGCGAATACGAATCTTTGAGAATTAAAAAATAAATAAAACTTGAGGGCATAAGGACCACAATCCACAAAATACCTAATTCTTTTGCTTAATGATACCGTTAACAAACATCAGGGCCCAGTCGTAAACTAACCAGGCTTACTGTCTTCTTCTAGACTTGACATATGTCCCAAAAACCATTTAAAAGTTCAACTTGATTACTGTCTAAATTAGTACCAAAGTACAGCCGCAAGTGTAGGTCATTTGTCTCGTCCTCGTCTTAATAATAGTAAACTGGCATAAGCAATTGTTACAACTTGAGCTCAACTGTAAATAATTCAAACTCTAAATTAAACTCACCACCTTCAATTATTGTTTTGTGCGCGACGAGGTTCTAACTAACACGTGCCAACGCCAACGTCCAGAAGAGTCGAGGTCGGGTGCGGGTGTCACCGTGACCAGCTGTTCGATGATCCCCAATGACCGTTGAAACTCCTTTTTCTAACTGTACTGTACAATTAGTTGACTCCAGAAATGGATCCACCCTCTTCTTCAAACCCTTCAGTCTTCAGGATGCCCTTCGTCTTGATCTGGCCTGAATTTCAAAAGAGAAAAACCCTTTAGTTAGTTTTCATTCAAAGCAAACTCTATTTGAATGTTATAATAGAAAATTAACTTTAAAAACGTTTTTTGACACTGTAGTCATTTGTCATTTGAGATACCATACCCTAGGTCAAGGTTCTAAGATAAGACGCTGCTGAGCCCGAGCCCTGCCTGACACTAAACTTCACGACGATAAGATGACGGTTGAACCTTTTGCGGGAGTTGTGGGAGTTGTAGCCGTTTTCAACGATGATTGTGATCGAAGGCTTGGAGTTGACCTTGCGACCCAAAAAAAAGGATTACGGTTGAAGTTGAGGGGACGGCTCTTTCTCTGGCTATCTGCGGCTGTAGCTGTAGTTATAACTTAACTCCGTTGTAACGGCAAACGGCAAGGCAATGTTTCTTCAAGGGCAGGCCCTGAATGTTATCTCGTCTCACTGCTGATAAAATAATGTTCCTTTCTGTATTTACACAAAATAAGACACTGACACAATTAAAGTAAACTTGCCGCAGCGGATTCCACCACCTCCTCTCCTTCCCGCCCACGAGTTCACTAATTAAATAATCTTTCTTCAACAAAATTGCCGATGGATTCTTTATTCACGCTTCAACACTCAACCCAAACCCAACGTCCTTAAACCCTTTTGACAATTTACTTTGCCGTTTCTTTAACTGTCACTCACTAACCCACTATTGTCAGTAATCAGTTTCTCCTGTCAAGTTCATTAGCAAGGGTCAAAAACACTGCTTAAACTTGTCAAACTTTAAATGGAGAAATTTAATGGAGAGGCCGAATCACGTTTGTTGGGACTTGGGACATAAATTATATCACATCCAAAACAAAACTGAGCATGAAAAACACATTGAAATTGAAGCAGCAGCAATATTTAAATACAGACAAACACAAAGAGAAGTGAAATTCTTCAATCCTCAGAGCATGTGACAACATGTAGCTTGTGAACGGACCGAGCTCCTATTTGAAAACTTATGGGAAGGTATGTGTGACCGGCTGGGGCG
>JAHZMY010002623.1:0-11050 GCA_027743915.1 Seira sanloemensis | reverse complement strand
TAAATCATGGATGGACTTTGAAGGACTTGTGATGAACGGGAAAATATTTTGGTGCTTGAACTTTGAAATATTCAGCGGTAATGTTAAGCTTTAGCAAACACTTCTGATGAGTATTTTATTTCCGAAACAAATGGTATTTTTACATGCAAACAATTTCAACAAAATATTTTTAAACTGCATTCCTACAGTAACAGTTACGATAAATAACAGAGTAGAGTACAAAAATGCTATAAAAATGACGGGAATCGTAACGCTGGTATTGATTAACTTGGTCTAAATGCACACGTCAGGCGACGCTATCAAAAGGTCATTCAAGGAACCTTCTATACAACCCATATACATACAATATGCATAGTTATTTAAATATGTCACATTATTTAGCTTACTCTTAACAACACTAATAAAATGATAATTTGAAATAAGTTAAGTTCACTGTAGCATCAATCGGTCGTCGCTCCACCGCCGCCGCTAACAACGCTATTTAAAATGCTAGAAATGGAGTTGGGTTCTTCTTGAGACTGGCTGTTGTCGGGAGGCGGCTGATAAGGTCTCCATCTCAAACAGCTTGAGTCAATCTGACGGGTTTCCACGCCACGCCTTCGGACGCGATCAAGGTACTCCTCCAAAACATCTTGCTTCTTCAAAATTAAATGTTTCCCCTTCCAATATTTCAACATTCCTAGGAACTGGAGCGTCGACACCAGGTCAGCGGATGCGATTCCAAGCTCTTGACTTAGTTCTGGAAGTAAGAAAAAATACGTTTGAAACCCCTGTTACATAATTTATGTCCGGAAACGGCGTGAGGACAAATGAGCTGTCGTAAATCCCACCTTTAATACTAACGTCTCGGCTAGCACAGGCGCACATTCTTCGTAACACAGCATCTTTCCAATAACTTCTGTACGAAATGAGACCAAGGTCAGACAAAGGCTTTTCTGGAGATCCAACTTTCCCTTCGACTCGGGTCAACAAGTAACCTGCAACGAAATGGATAATTAATTTAGCTTGCAAGTTTCTTCGTGAAAGATTAAATATATTATCCAGAAGAACAGTTCCACTTTGCACTGGCTTTAAACAGAACTCACAGATGAAGATTCGACGCAACTGGGCAAAAGGCTCAGGGTAGGGGTTGCAACACCAGCAGCCCATTTCGAATTTACCCATGGCCAACGACCATTTGTTGAACTGGACACTGGCGTTTTGCTCAGACTCGATTTGGGCAGCGGCTAAGGCGAGGGCGTCGCGCCACAAGCTCATATCATATTCCGATATGTTTGAGTCGATGCGAATCTCCTTCAGCTCCTTCATCTTGCAGATCCACTGCTTCACTTCCTTCGGCTGAGGATGGTGCTTGTTCGGATTCTTGAAAAGTTTTTGATGATTTGACGTTGGAATTAGGGTGAGTGGGTTCGACGACGCAGGTGTGTAGTGAATTCTAGCGTGAAGCCGGTTCGATCGCATCCGTCCTAATTGCTGAAAAACGATAAACACATAAACACATATTCGTAGGTTAGGTATTCTTTATCTTCACAGATTATTATATTGATTGACGACGACCCGCAATAATCACTCTAACAATTACATATTTTTATGAAGCAGACTTTGAAAAAAATAAAATATCTACTCAGCCGAACGTTGCATGTTCAAAAGCAAACAAAAGGTTGTCTGGGGTGGGTCTTTCTTTGGTAAATCGTCAACAGAAGTTACGCATTTTTTGTGCTTTTGATTTTGAGAGTTTTACGGTTTCAAAATTCTCTGTTGCTTGGTTTGCTCTGTCTCAGCCACCGGTCTGTTTGAAGCCTGTGGAAAGACTAGCAATCTACACAAGTTGGTTCTCCGCCAACAAAATCACCAACATATATCCAACTTATCTCAAAAAGTTAATTGAATTAGCCAGCGCTTTTTTTTCTCTGGAATGTTATTTTTTCTCTTTGAGTTTTTTTTGAAATACAGAAGTTGATAAAAGTAAAGTCATTAATAATTAAATTCTTTCATGTCGACACAGTTTTGTTTGTTCCAGGCTCAAAATGTGTAACATTCTTCTCTCGGTTTAACATATTTACACAAGAATTAAAACCTACATCTTTTCAAGGCAAAATAATATCACAACCAGAACTAATTGACATGGTACGAGACGGCTAATTGATATGCTAAAAGGCCGGCGCCCATAAAATGATTAAGTAATCTGCATAATTCTAAAATCTGAATGAGTTGACTCCCTTGGATGAAATGTCTTAAAGTATGTACCTATGTATTTACATGTAACAAAACGAGTCTTACAATCATCCTTACCTGGCACTCTTCTGCAGGATTCCGCGGCCCAAGCTCCTCTCCACTTCCCGGATCAATATCTTCAATCCTACTTTCTTCGTCTCCTCTGCCCAAGAAAAATCCCGAGTCGATGTGGTACTTGGGGCAACAGCTTATCAAACAATGCTTATCATACAGACCACTCAAATGCCCATTCGAATCACAGCCAGGAAACATGCAGACGCGATTGTCTTCGACCACCACTCTCTTATTCACACTCAGACTGCTTTTCGCAGGCACACAACGAATGAAGACTTGATTATCATTGCCACTTCCACAACTGTAATCACTGTCGGATGCCTCGTTGTACAGAATACGGGGAGAGTTGCTACACTCCAACTTTTCGTGCAGTTTGTCCAAACTGAATTTTGTCGTCGTTGGAATCGTCTTGTTCGTCTTCTTTTTGTTGCTTATCTGCCTCCTCGTAACGGGCCTCGAGCTGGCTTGTTCACTCTCAGTTTCGTTGTCTTCTTTCGCAGACCCTTTGTCCTTCTCGTCGCTGGTGCTGCTCGTTGGTATGAATAAGGCATTTGTTGTGGGCGGCTTCGCCTTCACCCTCGGAATCTGCTGCCAGTGCTTTTGTATGATGTCAGGCATTTGGCTTTCCTCCGTGCAACTGGCGATTGAGAGAAGCTCCGTCTTCGTCTTCGAACCTTTCGCCCTGCGCTTGGAGGAACGAGATCTGGTGCTGGAACTGCTGGTTGTGCTCCCAGCAGAACTACGTTCCACGGAGGATGAGCATGAAGACGAGCTTCTTAATTTGAGAACCTTCGCCTCCCCCACAACGACGGTTGAGATACCGGTCTCGGAAGTCGAGCCGGCCATAGGCTTCTTTCGGTGCTTGACAGTCTTCCTAACACCCATCTCATCCTTTTTCGAGATTCGATTTTGAGCTGTCGTCTTGGCCGTCTTTGCGGGAGGCGCTGGTGGAGCTCGGACCACAGGTGTTTTCTCAGACTCATCGTCTTCATCCTCGCTGCTAGAGGAACTAGAGGTAGAGCCGCTGGTGGAGGTGGATGTTGATGTGGAAGAGAGTCTTGATTTGGCAGGTTTCGCCGTCTTCTTGCTGTTGCTTGATGACTTGAGACTTGAGGTGCTTCCAGGGCCGCGGCTGATTTCGGGAGGACGCTCTTCGCGAGTTTTGGAGGTGGCAGATTCGTTACTACTTTCACTGCTGCTGTCAGTACTGCTGGTGCCACTGGTACTGGCACTTGCACTGCTACTGCAGCTGGTTGACCGACTTTATAAAAAAAAATAATATTTTGTACATTTAACTATTTTCACCCGTTTAAATTGCTGCCTAAAATTGTGCCACGTTTTCTTACCTGCCCCTTCGAGTAACCACTCCAGTGACGCTGCTAGTACTGCTACTGACTTCCAGCTTTTTCTCCGCAGCTTTCAAAACGTCGACAGGTGTCTTTCGATGAGGCACTTGTCCCCCATTCGCCTTTGATAAGCCTTTCGCAACATGCCCCACGACAGTGCCTTTGACCTTGGAATGACTTTTGCTAGCCTTCTCACTTGTCTCACTGGAAGTTTTGACGGCACCAGGCATCTTCTTTCCCGAAGGAGGATGTTTAATTGGCGTGCCATTTTGAAGTACTGCAGTCTTCTTGTGCCCACTGGCGTTCCCTTTGGTAGATGTCGACGTCGCCCTAGCTGGAGTTTTCGCCGAGGACGTAGTGGCTTTCTCCTTTTTGTTTGTCTTCGTAGTGCTTGCTGCAGTAGAGTTCGCAGTGGGATTATCCCTTTTAGCCGATTTCTTCTTGGTAGCTTGTTGAGAGCTTTTTGAGCCGCTACTTTGTGCTTGACTTCCGTTTCCGCCACCCGTCGATGATCCCACGGACGGTGATTGCTGTTGCATGTTTTTCTTTGTCGACGACGTCGACGAAGAGGAGCTGCTTATCGCTTTATTCGGAGACGACGTGGTTGAAGTAGGCTTCTTCTTTGTCTTTTTATTACTGTCCGCCTTCTCTCCAGTTGCTGGAGCTGGGGCAGTGGTCTGTGGGGACTCGACTTCGTCATCGTCGCTACTACTACTTGAGCTGCTGCTGCTGCCGCTGCTACTCCCGCTGGAAGAGGAGCCTGATCCACTAGCCTCAGAACTGCTTAAGGTGCTTGGATTTTTCTTAGGAGCAGCAGCGTTTCCACGAGCCTGTTCATCGTCATCCGTGCTGCTTGCTGTGGAGCTCTTTTTAACATTATTCGTTGTCTTCTTTTTCGCTTCTGCAGACTTCTTCTCGCCTTTGCTTTTAGTCATTTCGACACTTTCAACATGGGACCAAGAACTTTGGTGATAAAATCGACCCCATTAATTGCAAAGTCTGGGCCCAACCATTTGAATTATTAGAAAGGCTATCAGCAAGCCAATCTGCATTGAGGATGCTGAACTTGGTTTCAATACTTTTTTTAATATTCAAAACTATTTACAATTAACTTAAAACACTTGTTAATGTAATGCAACCAATTTTTTAATTTTTAATATGCGAGCCGTTTCAACAAACTGTGTTTATCAGATTCATGTTTACTCACAAACGCAAGATGTAAAGGCCTATTTTAATATCAATATTATACCATCGATATGCTACACATGAGCTAAAAATGCAAAAATGTAAGATGTTGATGGTAATGAGAATGGGACTTGCCTACTTTACATTGGAGGCAAAATCAATTAAAGCTTTCCTACATGTAGACTTTTTATGTTCGTACTTGCGATGCTTTCCTCTACAACATGGACGATATTAGATCTGGTCCAAGTAGGTATACCCTGAGCGATATCTTATAATACACTAAACGCGAGATGTTGGCAATATAAAACCATATTACAATATTACATGGCCAAGTCCATGACCACATACATACAAGTTAACTACTGTATCACGTTGTTATATCTTAGCCCTTTCGGATAACAAAGTGGATAAAAAAATGCTAACGACGCGTCCCGACTTTCTCAAAGTTGTAATTTTTAAAAGTGCATTTGGTTTTAAAATCTGTTTGAATGAAAGATTTTGAAAAAATGTGACATTTGCGAATTCCAAAAGTGAAAAAACAACGAATATTTTTCAAATGTCAATTTTATTTGCTTTTCATATCTCCGTATTGGACAAAGCGTATTATCATTATGCCGTTAAATGTGCAACGAATATGTTATTAAAAATTACGAGTACTTAAAGTACTTTACTTATTAGTGTAATAATAACAATATCAGTAAGCAGAATGATAAGAAAGCACATTTCAGACCGTAACTCAACTGCTAAAACATGATGATGTTAGAATTAAAAAATATTACGTAAAGTAGAAATGACCATATTTCAATATTTAATAGTAATGAAAATCATGTTGTAGAACGAGGAACCGGTGTAAATGCAAAAAAAAATCAGGAAAAGTGGTATAGGAAAAGTACAAATGACGCAAGGCAAATGTTTAATCGTCATCTTGATCCCCACCCCTGGCATCTCTTGGTTTCGGACCTCCTGCTCTTTTCGCCATGATGATTTGGTCAACTTGCAGAATAGTTTTGGCTGCAGTGGTAGCATACTCGATTCCCCACAACTTGCAAAGGTACAGGTCTGCAATTCCCCTTTCCTTAACATCGCAAATTCCATCCGCGCTATCGTCATCAATATTGAAACCGATGGTGGCATTTCCATTCGTGTGCTCGGCAATCATTCTCGCAAGAACTTCATTCGACTTAAGGCCACAATTTTCAGAGAAGACTTTCACAAACGACTCCAATGCAGATGCAAACTTTTTCACCGAGTACTGTTCCAAGCCAATCAAAGTGTCACCGTAGGTCGTAAGTTTTGTGGCTAGTTCAATCTCTGTAGCTCCACCGCCAGGCACTAACTTTCCATCCTAAAATACGTGTAAAAGCCGTTAAGTTTATTCTACATATTACTAATAATATTCGGAATAATAACTAAAAATATAAGTTCATTTTTCAAGCTAAAACGTTTACCTTGGTCAGTCCCTTAAAAGTATTCACTCCGTCGTTGATCGCTCGCTCAATATCATCCAAGAAATTATCTGTTGCACCACGAACCACAATTGTCGAGAGTTTTGACTCCTTCGGTCCCAAGCGGAAGACGACAATAGGTGTGTCACCAACTTCGTCAACATACACCTCATCTGCAAATCCCAGATTATCAGGAGAAATGGCCGTCTCCAGTTTCGGGTACGCTGCTGCGTTGGTCGCCTTGCACACACGTCGAACATCAAACTTACTGAGAAGTCTGACGGCCATTAGATTATACTTGTTCAGATAGTGCATTGCCATGTCTCCAATCTTTCCCCCTGCGATCACGACGCTAGCTCCGGAATCGGCGATGGCCTTAATACGCTTTTCCAGGAGGGCTTCTTCACCTTCACTGAATTTCATCAGCTCCTCCGCAGTGTTTATAAGCACAGTCCCCTGATATATAAAAAGCAAATGTTAATAAAATCATATCTATGAGACACCAAGACAAAATCAACTAGAATGCAATTATTTTGATCGAAATACTTTAGTTTCCGTTTGGGTAACATCTACCGTGGCAGGTAAAAACGGCAATTTTGGCGTCCTTTTGCCTTGTGACATTACTTTCGATGTTTCTCTTAAAAACAAGCCCTTGAACAACATCTGATTTTTGGAGAGATGAGCCCTTAAACATACGATCAAGTGAAAGTATTAAAAAGAGGAAATCAACAAAACAAAATACCATTCCATGTGACTCACATATGATGTGAGTGAGGAGACCTATAAACTTACCAGGATTTTGCAAACTCGGACATTGTCCACATTGAATGAGACTTTGCCGTCTGGAATGATTGATGCTAAAATGAAATTAAATAAACACAATATTATACCAGGCTTTATCATGCGATCCAAAGCAAGTCACCGTATATGCTTCTCTTACTGCAAGCTTTGGCGATGAGTCTGGCAATCAGATCTTCATGTCCAAGCTGTTTGCTCATAACAGACGTTCTTACTGGATCAAAAACTTGCTTCTCGTCACGAATATCTTTAACCTCAGAGATCACCAAAGTTGGCATCAATTCTTTAACCTTTTCCAATGCGAGGTCATAACCCTTGATGATTTCTGGAGGGGTGAGACCCTGGAATTTAAAAATGATAAGCATGTACACAGAGTCCGCCAGAGGTTAATAGGCTCTCTATTTGTTAGTAATAGTAACCAGTTAATTATTTCTTCTTACCATTTTCAGGAGATCTTCTGCTGCATCAAGGAGAGCAGCACTAAAGAGCACAACAAAGTTGGTGCCATCACCGACCTCCTGCTCTTGCATCTGTGCTGCCAACACCATGATCTTAGCTGCTGGATGTTCAACCTATCAAGACAATTAAGAAAAATAGATAACCCAAAATCTTAGACTTGTTTATAGTTTTACATGACAAATACAAATACAATTATTTCAAAATAAGCTGTTTTCGCGTAAATGATTCTGTTTCTACTTACATCCAATTCATTCATAATCGTGGCGGCATCATTAGTGACAAACAGTTTCTCAATGTGGTTAACAATCATCTTGTTCATCCCGCAAGGCCCATAGGCAGTTTTCAGGGAGTCGGCAAATTCTTTGCAGGCACGAATATTTCGGTACACCGCTTCATCCAACCCGGAAAAGTGCTGCGAATTACACGTCAAAACAAATGAACTCCATCACAGACTTCCACCAAAGGAATTCCTTGTAAGAAATTATTCTGAATTTTAATATATTACCCTTGCACCATCCTTCAACATCGATGCAAATCCAGGAGCCTTTGGAACGTGAAGAGCCATTTTAACTATGTAACTGAGGAGGTAGAATACTTTTTTTAATGATTATAAAATACTGATGATCGCTGACGAATAATTATAATATTGAATTTTAAAACAAAATCAAATGTTTTGGTTCACGCACACACAATGAATGTTCGCGTAGCAAAATTAGATGATCTCTCCTTCCCACACAAACAATTTTGTTAGTCACTCACACACGACGGCTCTTTTTAGAGCTTGCAGCAACAATGCTCTGTGGCTAGACTTGAAACATGCTCAAATTTACCGCCGACATGTTTTAGTCAATGCTTCAGGAGCCCCCGTCAGAATTAGTGGAATGGGAACCGGGACGTGAAAGCAATTCAATAAAATGCCATGTGCTTTTACATGCAAGTTTCTGTGTGTGCATGTGCTTTGACCACACTGGCATAATTCAAATACAATACAAATTTCACCATTTTTTTATAAGTTGCAATTGCTACATTTTAATTTAATTGGACAATCATCGACAGTTTTCTCTCAGTATACCTAAATAGTGATATTTATATTAAAACTGCAAAAATAAAATGCCAGGGGTGGCAATGACTGAGCAAGTCCCGACCTTTTCCAGGCCAAGGTCTAGCAAAGCCCGTGGCGGTTTCAACGGTGACCGTGACCGCAAGCCAGGAGGAGGAAAGGGGAAAAGGTCGTTTATGCAAAAGGCGAAGAAGTTTGGGAAGCAGGGGAAACTTGGGCGAGGATATGAAGTGGATGAGGAGACATACAACTATTTTGTCCGTATCTTTCAGATGCTCAATAGTGAATTTGACAGCGAAGATGATAAAGGTTTGATTAACTAAGTAGCTAGCAGGACTCAAACTGAGTATGTGTATTTATTGGATTATGACTTAAACATTTTTTTAAAATAGAGTCGTTTGTCGAAAACTCACTAAGCCTTGCGGAGGGCAACGAAGTGAACCTCTGCAGCAACCAGTTGGTTTCTCGTGTGATCGAGAACATTTTGCCGTTATCATCTGAAGCAAGGATTTCAAAGTTTTGCGACGCCTTCACTCCCAGCCTTCGAGTCATCGTTGCTGACCCATTCGCCTCCCACGTGCTCGAAAAAATGCTTGAACTGACCTCATCAGACAAATGGAGATCGAGTGAGAAGCTGACCGGCTGGTTTGAAACAGCGTCCATGTTCATCCTCAACAACTTTGAGGATTTTACGTTCGACAAGTACGCGAGTTTCGTGACCAAGAAGGTCCTCGAATGCCTGAGCGGCCATGTTCAGCTTCCTGCCGACAAAATGAATTTAGTATTCAAACAGAACACACAGCTTCAGGTGGAGTTGTATGGACAACGGAAATATAACGAAAAGTGGGAAGAGATGCTCCAGAAGTTTAGCTTGAGATTTGCTGCTTGGCCACAGTTTAACGACCTTGGTCATCGACCAGAGACAGCGCGGCTCTTGCAAAATGTCATTGAAACCGTTAATAAAACCAAAAACTCTAAGGAAGTCGTGAGTAATCTTGTGATGCGTGTATTGGAAACATTTCCCGATAAACTCCAGCCTACCGACATGGCCCATCGGACGCTCGAGGTGTGTATGTCAGTTGTTGACAGCAAGCTTTACGGCATCATTTTTGACAAATACTACAAGGGTCATTTAATCGAATACGGAAGCTTAAGCGGAGGACTATTCACTCTTCAAAAAATTATTTCCTGCTGTCCACAGGAACAATATGTAAGTACAAAAATATTTTACTTTTTCTATTTCCTATTCATTTATCATTATTTATTAAAATCTATTATTGCGTATACTTTTAGTTTACAGCGGTGCTTGATGAGCTTACTCCCCTCATGGATGCTTTATTTCGTGAAGGAAGAATTTCAATACTCAATGGACTCATTGAGCAATCAGTTAAGCTGGAAGTGAAGCAGAAGGAACTTTTAAAGTTATTGAAAGGCGCTGCAGCCGCATGTGGAAAAGACAATGAAAATCTGGCAATATCATTGGCTACGATGGAGCACGTCGTTGAAACCACTGATAATGATGCTCAAGATCAGAATGAGAATGAAACTAAAGTTGCGTCAAGACCCCAAAAGTTCTCTTATCATGGCTGTACTGCTATTCAGGCACTTATGGATTTTAAGGACCCGCAAGAGGTAAAGCGCGGAGCTTTATTTATGATATTTTGCTAAATTATATTCAACTTGGAATCTTTCATGAAAGTCTTTATGTTTTTTAGATCCTGAAATCAATTTGCCAGTTGGACGCAACTCAGCTCCGGAAACTCGCCTTAGATCCGAAAGGAAGTTTCGTAATCACGAAATTCTTCAAAGGTTGGAACATTCCAAATAAGCACAAATTAAATCTCCTTGACAAATTCAAGGACTCGTTGGTTGAATTCGCCGTGACCAAGTTCGGCACCCGAATCATTGACGTAATATGGCTGTGGGCTCCTATCCAGCAAAAATCCGTCATTGCTGAATCCCTCGGCGACCGCATTTCTCTCCTAGCGGCAAACAAATATGGGCGATTTCTCGTTGACAATTTTGGTCTAAATGCATTCAAAAGGAACAGGAAGGAATGGGTGGAACACATGATCTCTGAAGGAAAGAAGAAAAAGGACGTCTTGGACATAGTTGCAGAACTCGGCTTAAAACCAGAACAGGCCAAGGAGTTGGAGATTACCACAGAGGAAACTCCTAAAAAGAAGAAAAAGAACAAGAGGAAGTCGGAACCGACAGAAGATTCAAAGTTGGAGGAGGAAGAATTCGCGCCCAACTTGGAGGAGACCCCACGCAAGAAAAAGAAGAAAAATCGGAAATCAGACGCGACTCTGTCTCAAGACAATGAGGAAGAGGGTTTGGAGGAAGCCCTAGAAACACCCTCGGGGGAGACCCCTCGTAAAAAGAAGAAGAAAAACCGTAAATCGGATGTAGCACCATTTCAAGAAAATGACGTTGATTTGGAGGAAACCATAGTACCTACACCAGAG
>JAHZMY010002622.1:0-10564 GCA_027743915.1 Seira sanloemensis | reverse complement strand
AAAAAAACTGAAATCAGCTAAACAAAATGAAATTTAACCATTCGTGAGGCCTAATTTTGAGTAACATTTGTTTATAACATAGAAAAATCTGTGATTTTGGGAAATTCCGAATAGTGATTTTCAAACTTTTTTCGAATCAAAAGCAAAATTACAGCAAGTTTTTTAAAAACTTGCAAATTTTCGGATATTTTTTTTATAAAAATCCTCAATTTTTCCTCATTATGCTCCAATATGCTTTATTTATGCTTTTATGCTCCAAATGGAACATTATGCTTTTAATGCTTTTTATGCTTTTGAAATTGTCCCGAATTTTCGAAATTTCATCCCAAATTCGGTCTACTTTGATATGGGATAGCAACCCATACCTAAATGTTGCATTATGCTTTCTATGCTTTAATGCTCTATGGGTTGCCCTATTTATTACACTCCTTTTCATGATAGAGTGATATGGTCTCATGGTCCCAGGTTTTCGCTAATACTAGACTAGGGCCAAAGCGTTGATACGATTATGCCATGGACATAACAGAGGAAAAAAAGTCCTCAAAACATGTATACCCATTCGCACACTAGATATTTGCAGAGCGAGAGTCAGACTCCGTATGTATAAGCCTGTCGGCCGCCGCCACCACTGCCAAAATTCGTTCCATCCACACGAGATTCCTCTCGTATAACTCGTAGTATTAATAGCTATATAGTATATCACATGATTCACATGGTGGTATGGATATCACGAGGAGATCACACAAAGTTCTACAACAAAACGACGAGCGTTCTCCAAGCATAAAGACTGAAACCCATCCAGCCGCAACATATACATTGTAGTAATATGTGTGTATGAAGACTCTCGAGACACACAGACATTTTACTACGAAACAGTAGGCAATCCATCAGCTCATATATACGCTTATGGAATTTTCACTCACGAGTTTTTTTTCGTAAATCAACATCATCATTGAGTAAAAAAACATGCCTGGCTCTGACTGAGTCTAACTAAGCTCCTTCAGTACCATAATCATCATCATCATCGTCCCCTCACCCTCTTATAATGCTAACAACCTCGACATGCAATCCTATCGTTCGTTCACTAGCTTTTTGTTGCATCAAGTCATAATAATATGATGCGTAGTATAATCACATTCTAAGGAAATATCTATACAAAATCTCTCATATATATACATTAATGGTTAAGAGTTAATCACGTTTGTGCAAAACCTTAAAAAATTGTGTACTTATATTTTGGTATATGCTAAGCCGCCTTCATGAATATTGTCTGACAATGCATAAAAGATGTGTGTAATTTTTTACGGGCTTAATTTTCTTCTCCCTCATTCTGCTGGACCTGTGCACTTGTCCATCAAGTTTTAATCTTTTTTCTTCCCTCAACAGAGGATACATTATTTTACACATAGTAATAATATGAACCTCTTTGAATCTAGTTTGGAATAGAGGATTTTTTGTTGATGTGTAAGAAGAAGAAGAGAGTCCTGTCTTAAGTTCAATTAAGCTACACACAAAAAATATATACCTATGGCGAGATCTTGCACCTGTTCGTCCATTGTAAATTGTGCAAAAAATGCGATTATCTTGCACAATGGTGGAAAAACGTAAGCTTCAGAGGGATGATGATACAAATGTACGTATGATATGGACTTTGACTATATGATCTAAGCAAAATTGAGAGATAACGATTTACTCATGCATGGTAAAATCGAAAGTGGGTAGATGCGTTCATATGACTATGAGCAAGGTGAGAACCACGCATTTAAATTAGCGGACCGTATAAAGTATAATAGTAGAATTCACATTATGAACTTGTACACATATTATTATACAATTCATTAATTAATATAATTAGTCGAATAATTTTTGAAGATTTCAAGATGAAACCAAGCTTTGTCCCATTTCCATTTATAAGCACTTTCAATTTTGAAAAAATTGCAGTACGCTGCTATATATTTTGACGACTATTATTGTTTTATATCAGCAACTGTTTACCAACTAAAATATTATGTATACGCCAATATTCTAAAATAGGTTTATATATATTTAAATTATGTAACAAAAACCATAGGCTACACGGGAACAGAAAGATGTGTCCTATGCCTATATGCGCATTTTGTGTCGCGAACTGAGCTACACTATGGCCATTGTCATTATTATGCTAATTTTCCAGCCGTGGATGTTCTACCGTTTTTAATGACATTTAGCATGAAAAGTGTAGAGGATCGGAAAAGTGGTCGTGTGATGGCGTGACCTTTGCGAAAGCTTTCTCCTTCGCACAACCTGACTTTGCTTTCTCGTACTAAAAATTCGGTTCGTTTATGATGCCGCTTAATTGCTCCATCGCTTGCCATATTCCAGAGAGCGACAAAGAGTTCTTGCCCTTAATTAGGCGTAGTTGTGCACTCTGGCATTTAAAGTGGAGAAATACCAAACTACTCTTTTGTGTTCACTGTTGACATAATGATTGCGCCACTACTGCCGAGCCGAGAGCAGAGAAGAGCAAAACGTATTGCAATATAATGGGGAGAGAAAGTTGCGATAACTTACCTATATGAGGACTATACGGATCGTCCAAACTACCAGGGGGTGAGGTGAATGTGAAACCTTGAGATGCATTAATGTGACCTCCTGGTGAAGATTCAGAGTCTCCCCAGTCATTATTCGACGACTCATGTCTGATTCTCTTAGCTGGGGGAAGTCCTACATAGCTGTCGCCTCCGTCACCTGGCTGGCCGGGTGGAGGTAACTCTGTTTTTATTGTTACCACTGAAGACTCTGAGGATGGTGGTATGCTTACGAGTAACCCAGGACCTGGGTTTTTTCTCTGGAACATTCTGTAACACATAAACAATAAAATAATCAAACCACACGCTTAAACACTATAATCGTAATCAAGATTGTGAAATTGCTATTGTTGATTTTAGGAATATTACAGGTATTCTTCCATCGAATGCATATGGCGTAATGCCAGTTGCCGGCTTAGTTATGATTGGGGTCATAAACAAATTAGAAATATAATTGATTGAGAATCTATAAAAGCTGCTGTATCACTGCACTCAATTTGAAAGCATAAGTTCAAAAATCAGCAAGAACTAGATGATCTTGTGCCTGTGGCAGCATATTGAAATCTCCGCCACGAAGGTTCACCAAAAAACGAGGAAACTGATTCTACCTGAGACTGAGACATTCTTTGACCAACAAGATCACTATGCTAATAGTATGTACAATGTGTGAATGAATGAGATCTAGAGATCACTGAATTGAATTGCTTAGGCTTAGCTTTTGCACGTGACTCTTGAAAAATGTCCACGTTCATTTCAACTTTCAACACATATCTATATATGTAAAAGCACGCTAGGCGAGGGCTAGACGGTGCGGTGTCCAATATCTCAATATCCAAGCAGAGAAAGCTAATCTTACAGCTCAGAGATTGGCACTCAAAAGGGCTGAATAAAAGAAAAGTCAAATACTCAGAAGTCCCTTAATTAAGATTCACAATAATTCATTAAGCATTTAGCTATACCTAGACATTAATAATAATTAATGTTATTTTCAACTCAAGTAGGAAGAGATAAAATAAATGGAAACAATAATCTAGATATTTTGTCAAATATCGGCACTCAGCACAATATGGTGATAAGGATAAGTACCTATAAAGATAAGATGAGCAGATCGGAGCCACTTGTGAAATTGTTCCAAAAGTTTGTATAATTGAGACAGATACATAGTAAATATGCAGACACATTTTCAGGTCATTAGTACGATATTTATGAAATGTTAATGGCTGATAAGATTTTAGATGCAAGTATAATTACTTTTCAGCAATCGCGTATGTAAAAATAAGACGTGTTTATGGGGTCGTTATTCATATTCATACTCATCATCACCAACATTCTCAAAAGTCATTGTTGGGCTTCCCCATGCCGCACAAGACACATAACCTTTTAATAGGCGGAATAAAGCATTTTAATACTTTTCTTGGTACAACTTTTTGCATATAAAAGCAATGTGCTTCATCGTGTCTCAGGAACTGCACAATGACTTGTGCAATTAGCGATTGTAAAAAGTCGGTGCATGAGCACCATGTCTATACTACTGGCATTACAGCATTGTAATCGATGATGACATTGACATTTATGACATTAAGACACTACCTCACTCTTGATCTACTTTTCATCAATGAGAGAGAGAGAGAGAGAACTCGCTAAAGCATTGTCCTTGTTCTTACTTTTTTGAACGCAAAATATCATTATTGTTTTCTCTTGCAGCCACAGAGCATATTAAAAATCGCAACAAATACTTATCTCTTGTTTCAAAGCAAGTATCGCATTGCCCATTACTCAAAATGATTATTTCTCACGACCGCAATTAGATACTTGTATGTTAAAGGAAAGTCGAACTTTGAAATCTCTTTCTTTATATAGTACATACACAGGAGCACTTGTGTATGATTTTTCGTGGGTGATTCTATAATTCCCAACAAGAATACTCCTTTCCTCCAATGACTTTTACCATTTTTTTTACAAAAGGTTTGAGGAAAAGGGCAAGCGGCAGTGTCACGCTCGGATTCGTCTTTTATCAGAGTGTTTCGCGATATGCCGTAATGATTTCTCCACGCGAGACAAGTAATTTATTTCAGAGGCTCCTAAAAAGGTGAATGCGATTCTTTGTTTACACTCCCCGAGAGAGCCAAAAAAGCTCTCTGCGATAGCCTTGGATTCATACTTCCTTTCTGCTCTAGCACACAAATTCGTACAGGATTAGGCTCGCCTGGGCGGTATTTAATTTGTCTGCGGCACATTGTTAAACAACTCTATCAATTACTTTGAGTCCATGGGTGAAAAAAAATCTCACAAGAGACGGAGACTATTACGTATGAGTACGTGTTCACATATATTCATTTTTTACAATCCGAAATCCACACAGAGTCAGAATGTGTTATGTCTTCTCTCGTCCTCAAAATGAGCATAACCTAAGTGCTAACCAAAATGAGTGAGCGAGACTAAAGATAAGGAAGCTCTCTCTCTCTCTCTCTCTGTACGTTGTCCTTCATGACCAAGGTTGCAATAACATCAACACCAACCACCACCATCATATCATCGTGAACCGAGTCGAGAAAAAGGCCTAGACGATATGTACGAAAGCACGTTTCACATGCAGATACAGCTTTAGGGTTAAGTGATGTTGTGTTGTTGCACACAGAGAGATGCATGCAACATTAAGTCGAACTCACCTCATTCACACAAACCCTTTTTTAAAAGTATGTATTATGCACAACAGTCATCGTTTTACTGGCATTATTTGAGAGAGCTCTGCTTCAATTGTGAAGGAACGACACAGGAAGATCGGTACAAGGTTAATCTACACCATCGAAAATGTTTGCCATGTTTGAAACCTACTCATTTGAGAATGTGCATGTAGGTGGTTGTGGTAGATACGCTGGTGGTGTAACTTTACTTTTTTTTCGCTACGTCATAATAAACACCATAATCTTTTTGCATACACATATTATTGGGAAGACAAAAACCCCTTAACGTGAATTCGATTATAGAAGTAAAGAGTTGGCGAATTCTTTGATCCATTGTTTGTTGTGCTGCTATATTTGCCCAGAGCTTACAGCACGGAGAGAAACACTCTCGCTTCAGCACAAACAAAAATGAAGAGTCTAGACGCATTAGCATTTTGATAGAGGAGTTCTTTTGGCCATGTTGATGGTGACATGGAATACATCTTTTTGCACAACTGCTTTTTTAAGGTGCGGGGTAAAAGAGAAAAACTTCTTTTGAAACTGTATGTTGGAGTTTTTGCCTATGCTCGTTTTTTGAGAATTGATGGGACGAGCGGTTGCGTGTTGGAATAATATCTTTTGGAATACGTATGAAGTTCAAAACCATTATGATGTTGAACTGTGATGTGTGTGCATGCATTTTTATGGCAATGACAATAACTCGCATGCCTATGCCCATTTTGAGCTCGTTTACCCTATTCCATCATCAGCAAAGCTAAATGAGCCTGCCCACTGATGATTGAAATGATTAAAGACGGATAATTTTGAGTCTAGATTTTAAATAGGATTTGAACAGTTTCATTTTCTTGATAATTTATATATGTAAATACCTTGTTGTGAGAGGTAAATTGAGCCCATGTAATCAAATTGCATTGTTGATACGGATATTTTTGCGATATTTTTAACAGATTGCATTTTACTCATATTTGTTTAATGATGCATTTAAAGGAAATAATGTCACGAGAGGTAGCGAATTATTACCAGACACGCCTAGTACCCTTATATTTAATTTGACGTAGACCTGTACTATACCAATACCTTCCTTCTGAAGCAACCTGAGTCAAGGAATTGAGCAAGACAATCCTTCACTTTGAACTGCTTTGCTCTTATCAATCACTATCATGATTATTATGCAGGCAAAAGTGTGCGTTTAAAGACACAACAAAGGGGTATACAAAATGTACGAGAGATGTGTGATACATGAGTAATGTTCAAGTTGAAACGTACACATCATTGTTCTAGTTAACCTAACCACCACCACCACTGCAATTTATTACTAGCTGTACTTCATCCTATTTTGTTTTTTCTTCGTTTAATCATAAAAAATATACCCTTTATTGCTTCTAAGAAAAGGGTAAAGAAGAACGAGGTGACTTATAGTAGTAGCAAGCAGCAGTAGCAGGGAGGAAAAGGAGACACAACTCATATTATAAATCAAAATCGAAGTGTTTTAAAACTTTGTTTTATCATCATGATTCAAAGTATAATCAGAGAATATTAACAGTGGCATATATTTTTTCTGGCTATACATTATTTTTTTGTAGAACTGGCTCAAAGAGCTCGGTGCATACAAAGCTATATGCTTTTAGTTTTTCTCATTCGATGTAGAAAAACCACTACTTTTTATAGGCAATGAACATGACACATTAAAGAAGTGCATATAAGTACCAGCATGAAAAGGGATGATGTGTGTGTGTACGAATAATGTGCATGTACCATTTGTTAAGTGTTCGTGAAAATAAAATGATCAAATACTAACACACACACAACAAGCCTTCTTAGCAAAACTAGTACTACTGCATTTATAAGAACACTGATAAACCAAAGACAGCTTCATGATGGTAACCTTGTCTGACTGGTAACTCCACATATTTTTTTTATCAAAAAATATTTTGCATGCTACTCTATTTACCCAGATTGGCTTACTTGCATAGTAGAACAGAAATCATGCATTTCGCATCTCGAGTTTTACTTCTTTTTATCACTAGTTTTTACTTTGCTCCGTGTAGCACAAAACAGGTAAGGTGTGTACCTAAAAAATGAATGTTTCAAAAAAAACGAGCTACAGAGAAGAATGAGGCTGATGATTTCTCATGTAATACATGATAATAAAACTCGATGTAATCTAGAAATCAACGAGTGTAACCAATACATACTTGAAGAAACAATTTATTGGATTGAAACCAACATGCCGGATTTAGACCGGAAATGCAAGGAATAGCCCAATGAGGCATTACAACTAATTTCCCGCAGAGGATTATCTCGTACCGATAAAAGCAAACAATTGAAAATTGAGTTTTAAGCTCATGCAGAATGAAACGGACTGGTTAAATTTGTTGCAAGCTCCAAAATTTGGAAAACAATGAAATTCATGTAAGCCGGAGAGTTAATGGAAAAAAAATATGAATAGACTTACTCAGCTTTCATGAAGTGTTTAGGCTTTGTTCTCTTTTCGATCCACAAAATATATAGGTAATTCTTCGGGCTAATAATCCGCACAAATAACTTTATTCCCAAAGTTATTTTAAAAAGGTAACGCAGTACGAGAAGTTTTCTCTCAGCTACTCAAAATCACAAAATATTTCACATCAGCACATTTTTTTCAAATTCCTCCAAAAGGATATCACCTCTTCTTCCGAGGGACAAAATCGCACATGATCACTTCTCCCAAGCGAACTCTCCACTTTATGCAATATTTTTTTTGCAGAGACTCTCGCGATTTATCTCAAACTGTAGTAATGCATCCGAAGCCCAAGTACGGATTTAGCTACTACTCACACCTTTCTCTCTTGATTGAACTTTGTTTTAAAGCAGATCCATCAAGAGGTAAAACAAACAGACTATTATGAAAAGCAAACAGTTTTTAACCGACACGGTGTCCCTGAACCACTCGTGAGAGAGAGAGAAAAAGCGTTTGTTTTGTACTTAGGTGAATATTATTTTCTCTCTCACAATAACAAAACTCGCACAGACACACACAAGCCGATTTGGAATACAAGAAATCGCAAGCAATATTATTTAAAAACAAAGCGAGGAACAAACCCGAAATCAGCATTAACCTTTGTAAAGGTTGCAGAGAGACTGACCAACCTAATAACCTAGAATCTGCACACAGCATCACATAATCATATCTTGCTCTCACATCGTAACGTACATACATTCATGTGCTGGCATATATAAAAAAGAAACTTGTACATTCCAACTTTGCTCTAATACAACTGAAGTTGCAGAGGCTCACACAGCTTCAATACAAGAAGCTTCAGTAATATCATCATCGCCGCACCATGTAGCATCAAGAGAGAAGAGAAAAGCGCTGCTTTTTCTACAAAAACTCTTTACTGCATAACACAGACAGTTTCCCCTTGCAATCTTTGCAAAGTGAACCCATCCAAAACTAGAGGCAAGAGAGAGAGAGAGAGAGAGAATCGACTGGTTTGTTTTCTAACTCTTTGAAACGAACTCGTAATAATATCAAAGTATAAAGGAATACTTAGATTTTTATCATTTGAACATAACTCTTTACACACTTGAAGCGTAAGTATAACAAGTTTTTAACTTTGTAATCCATCCGTACATACATGCATAGGTATGGTAATAACCACATTCCTCAACATGCAGATAGAGACGAGCGGAGTCATTATTGTAATGTACATATTGGTATATCGCATCATTGTATTCAAAGACTTATGACAAACGAGTTTCGCTCGTGAGCTTACCCCAAAAAAATTCAGCCTTTTTCTCTACATTATATGCATGCATGCATTTCATTCAACAAACACTCTCACTCTTGCAATGCATATTATAATGGGAGAAGGGTAAAATAATGTATACAGACGTGAATTACTCTTTGCACATCTTTTTTTACTTTACTCATCATATTCATCCTCCTCACCACCACCACAGATACAGCAATGCAAAAAATGAAGAAAAAAACGCTTTTGCATTTATTATTTCAAAGGACCTAACAACAAAGTAAGAGTAAGAAGTACATTATGAGTCTATCATCATCATCATCCTTGTCGTCACAGTCTTTTTGAGTTTGATGCCTACAGACAAAATTTCTTATGACTTGAAGGCAGGGGGTAGAAGCTTTGCTCATTTTTTTCCAATTTACTTCACCCTCGCAATAGATCGTTATGAGCATACCGCTGTATACTTTTTTTCGTCCTTAAATATGTATATCAAAGGAATTCCAAACAAACAGTATCCCTTTTTATATTTCTTGGTAATTATATATACTGCACAACACTTGTTCAATTTTTTTCTGCCCGAGATAAAGAGCTCACACACAAGTTGTCAAACCCCGTTGACAAATAGTACATGATAAGAAGTTATGCTAACAGCTTCCTCTTCAACGTATTATTCATGTCTAGAAGTTAATTGCAGGAAGACGGTTTCGTTCAGGACCTTGACAAGTTCATGAGAAAAAGATATATAAGGTCTCATACTCTACCTGATCAAAATGAAATATTTGACTTTTTCAATGCTCGTACATTGAATTAGCATCATAATTCTCAAGCGGAATTATATAAAGCTTTTACCTTTTTTCTTGGAACCGACTCGCTCACAAACTACACGACGTGGAAAGTTTTGTAAATAGAAAATGATGCGACGCGGAATGATCTAATAATGTGTAATAAACTTTAAGTTGGTACTATTATTATAGCGAGTAAGGTCAAATACCCCATCACTCTGGTAGCACTAAATTGGAAAGGTAATTGAGACGTTCATTGAGGAAAGAAAAAATTGGAAATGTATTCTAGTTCAATTGTTCACATAAATGGCAGGCAGGTGCATGTATAACCCAGCACATTTCCCATGAATTTTGGAACAGACTCAACGAGCAGGGTATTAGGGCATCATTCCATATCACATCCATAACACTGCTCGTCAATCATCCTGGTCACACGGATCAAAACAAAAATCTCTTGTTTATCTATAAAAAAACCGACCAACCGGTCGATTGTGTAAGAAGCAATAAATGTATCGTGGTCCGTGTGTGTCCTCATTATCATTGCATTACCATCCGAAACTTCACCTGCTGTATGACACATACTGCTCTCTGGACCCACTTATTTTCTCCATGCTGCTGCATCCATTCATATTCATTATATTAGTTTCAGCACGGGCTCACAAACACCGAAAACAAGCTACTACATCCTTCCGAATAATCAAGTAGTTAATATGTATGTATCATAGTCCGCCGCAATTGCAGTCAACTTATAGGGACACACAACACGAGTAATTTTTCGGAAATTTTGTGTAGTGTGAGCG
>JAHZMY010002621.1:0-11981 GCA_027743915.1 Seira sanloemensis | reverse complement strand
GCCGCGTCAAATCCGCCAGCTTCCATCACCACCACCCTGCCGCCGTCGTTCGCGGCGATGTTTCCCTCAACGCTCCCGTTTTCTTCCTCCATCCTACCACTATCGTCGTCCTCTGGTTTGTCGTTTGACACTGGGCAGCTTTGTCTGATGATTTGACTGGCTGCAAGAGATATACGGCCGTAGCTTTCGCCCTCCTCCATCCCGGCAACTTCATTGAGCTGTGCGCTGCATGCCCCTGCCCCGTTTCCTCCACTATCTGGCAGACGTGACTCGTCGTTTGTTAACCTGGCCGCTGAAATAATAAAAGGTCATGAAAGTTATTATGATAAAAAAGTCAAGCCCAAAAAGCAATTTCAACATCTCGTCAGACGGTTTTTGCCTCCGGCCTTGTATATGGAAAACTGCGCAAAAAATTACCTAAGTTTTGATTTAGACGCACCAAAATAACTCGGTCCACGTGATGCACGACACTGATTGGGGCAAAACAAACTGGACATTTTTGGTCCCAGTTTCCGTCCTCGTCGCTGTCTTGTAGCGCCAACGGCATCTGCAGACACAGTTGGTGGAATGAATGTCGGCATGGAAATCCAACGGAATATGTTCCTGGAATTTCCGAAAGACACAAATCACAGTTTATTTGGTTTTGCATTTTTTAAATATAAGGTGTCAATATGTTGATCGTAGAAAAATGATGAATGATAACTGAAGCAAAAAGTCTCAGAGTCCACTATTTATAATGTTGCAGGTAACATTGTGAGATTGTGGCTACAAAATTTCATTATTCTGCAGGAGTAGAAATGGAACAAAGGAAATGTGTGCATGCGTGTTTGCCGTGAAAGTGTGATTGAATTAAACAGAGTCTTGATGCGACTAGCAGTGGTTTGTCCCGACCCTGGCATGTGGTTTGCTCATTTTTGATTAACAAAATTTCCAACAAAAATTTGAGGTGTCTACAAAATCGCCTTTAATTAGACTTTGACATAAACAGTATGAGTAAGCGAGATCTTGGTTAAGTCTGTACATTTATTTGCATTTGATTATTACTTGTTTTTAAAATGGTAAAATCTGGCTGGTAAAATCGATAGAGCGGTTGGAGCCAGAACCAAAATCATACGTGCGGAAGCCTTAACATTGAGTCTTTGTTCTCCGTCTGTGATAGGCTTCTATATCTAGTTGGATGGGACTGGCTTGAATTGGCGGGGATAGCTTTCAGCCATTGACACAGAGAGGACTGAGAAATTCGAAGACAAAGACGAAACATGAAGGCTTCCGCACGTCAGATTTGTGGCCTGGTGAAAGCTCTAATTTGTAAATCAATTTAATTTTTAAGAGGTTGTTTACGATTCTGGTAGGATAAATTTACATCCATCGTGATCGTATATTAGTTACCTGGGATTCTGGTAAGCACTGCAATTGACCCACTGACATATAGACTGACATGCAGACTGACAAACAGACTCACATACTGAATGCCATAGTTTGAGGCTGAAGTGTACATCCCGGATGTGTCTCGCAGAAACAGAAGTTTTGAATCTGTTGTCTGCACGAACAAAAATACAAAATTATCAGTGGCCTGGCCCTGGCAAGGTTTGCATGTTACACACCTTTGACGATGAGACCCTGCAGCATAGTAAATACGCACCATTGTACAAGCAATGATTTTTTATTCATAATTTTTTGACGTCAAACTGTTTAGCCTCAGACCACATGTTTAATTGAATTAGTCCAACAAGGTTATTCTGGAAGACTTGTACCCCAAGCACGGACTTTTATCTCTAAAATGCGTGCGTTCATAAAAAGTTCATTGTCATCAAAAGAATAGCGGAGGGAATGGAGAATGAGTTTATTGTTTGGGAAAAGTGCTTCTTCAGTTGCAATGGATATTTTCCAACCACGTTATGAGTAGTGTTAGAACTGAGAAAAACTAAATTGGAATTTACCAGTAAATACTGGTTTTCACCGGCAAATACCGGTACTTACCTACAAAAACTAGGCATATAATAGAATTCACCGGCATTTACTGGCACACACTGGCATTTACCGCCACAAACTGGCATTTACCGGCACAAACTGGCATTTACCGGCACAAACTGGCATTTACCGGCACATACTGGCATTTGCTATGATGGAAATCCATTACCGAGCCGCCCAAAACTTCATTGCCATACACACAATGTAAAAAGAAGGAAAAATAAACTGCTTGGGGAATTCTAAGACAAATAAAATAATGCATACAGTTTACTAGCGTTGGAATTGGGGAATAACTAAATTTGGTATTTACCGGTAAATGCCGGTATTTACCATTTTGGACTGAAGCAAACCCTAGCTGCCCAAAACCGTCCAAAACTCCGGTGCCATATACTTAATGTAAAAAGTGGGAAATACTCAATGACTGGGGCATTGTGCGACAAATAATGTAATGAATACAGTGTGGGTTTTGGTCAGTTTTGGGCAGTTTTGGACATTTTCCGGAAAAAACGTTTTCCCATCCCACTGTGAAAAACTTGTGGCTGGGAAAAACCCCAACACTACAGTTTACTTTTTGGGCAGTTTAAAACAGTTTTGGAAATTTCTCGGGAAAAAGTTTTTCCTATCCATCTTGCCACAAACTAATTATGTCCATAAAATTACAATAAAATTTATCTCCATCAACATTAACTAAAGCTATCAGAGCTGTTGCTTCAAGTTTGCTTCGACGGGATTTGGTGCAATGGCACGAAATGATGTAAAGAGAGAAAAGCAGGAGAGAAGCCCCGTTCACAGAGCAGGCATGACAAATCTCCAATCCCATTTATACACGTTCTGAATTTAAGAGGAATCTATTTCAACATTTTGTCTCTAAAAATGCTAGTCGGTCATTTATGGACAAGACAGCTAATTAAAGGTCAACCACAGGGGTTCATCCATAGTCGTTTGTTACCTTGAGATATGGCATGTGATTATCATCTCATCTGGCGATGTGAAATTGTCTTGGTATGCAGTACTTGTGGTAGTCGGAATTCAGAGGACTATAAATAACGAGTTGTTCTCGTGGCTTTCAGACCAGCAGACGACATTAATACCCTGAGAATAAGAACAATTTTCTACATGGATCATGTAATGATTTTTTGTCATTAAAAGTGAAAAAGGTTGAATGTGTATAAAACTACACTTAAGGGTCTTGGCTGCAGAAGTTTCGTTTTTTACTTCAATTGAATGTGGCATTACTGAGCATAATGGAATAAGAAAACATGTCGCAGTGCAGTCAATCCCACGCATTATCAGAAATTACCTTTTTTATTTTGACCATTAATTGCTATGTGCACGAATGCAGAACATTTTTAGTAAATGTTCAATCTCTTTTGCCTCATATAACATTTCACGGAACAACCTTGTGCGCAGAAAATTATGACAAGCGAGTATGAAATAGAAAACCTCATGATTTTTTTTCTTTTCCCTTCTTTCTTTATTTTCTTCCATTGCCGTGTCACATCAATTACTCTCATAATTTGATTCAGTGACTTGGATACTTGGTCTGTGTTGGATAAATTTGACATTGCTTGAACTCATTATAAATTCTTCATGCCTATATATTTTCTGGTAGACGTCTCCATAATATTTTATATTCATGCAATAAAATCAATATTCCTATTTGAATGTGTCTGGACGAATCCTTCTTAAAGGCGAATTTATTATTTTGGATTTTGACCAGATAATGCCATGGGAAAAACGATGTGGCGGCAAAACACCTCAAACAGGTTTTGACTATTACCAAGCAACTCTACCCGCAGTAATTCTTTACGGACTAAATTTTACAAAAAGTAGTCATCTCGACTTGAATTGCTTGTAATATTGTTTAATATGACTTTTTCCAAAATAATTTGATTAGGTTAATGTATTTCAGGCTATCATTAGTTTAAGGTTTATTTTTTTCCAAATTATGCAATATATCCTGTTATTTTGTAATATTTTTCAACACAGTAGGATATCAAATTATTTCTCACGGGAAATGCAAATCTCGGAATCGAGCTGATGTTATTCCTCGAATTGCTGATATTTTTTAAAGTTTGTCCTTATCAAGATATTCGGCGCAATGTTCATTACGATGACAGAATCACATTCAAGGTTTCGTGAGTTTGATAAAGTTCATTTTACGCTTACAAATCCTATTTGAGCCCGGGGTGAGCCAGAGCCTTTATTCTGTAGGGGTGATTGGAGACTTTCTGTATGTGAAACGAAGAAAATGGGAGAACGAACCCAGATATTTTTCCAAATAAAGTGATGCATGTGTTTCCGTTTCTGCAAGCAATTTTTAATTCATTCTCCAGCGTCACCTTCGGCAAAGTGCAAAAAAAAAGATAAGTTTGCTTATTTATTCATGTCATTTCATCGATCTTCGTCTCTGAATTCATAGTTGCATAATGAAGTGGATCGCAGTCAGAACCGAAATCATACGCGCGGAAGCCTTCCCGTTGAGTCTTTGTTCTCCGTCTGTGATTGGTTTGCTAGCTGGCTGGGATTGGGCGGGATTGCTCCAAGCAAATCACAGACTGAGAAATCTGAAGACGAACGTGAAAGCTTCCGCACGTCAAATTTGTTGCCTGATCGTGGTTCATGTTCATGGAAGAAAGTGATGAAAGTCCTTAGTGGTTTATTCATAGTGATTGAGAGTCGATAAAATCACTTAAGATGAATTATGAGAGGACGTCACACATACTGTGCCCTAATGTGGTGCAACTTTCTGCATTGTTGTTTGTTTCCTATTCTATAGTAGTATAGGCGGGCTAATGACCGCTGAATGCTTTTAAAATGTTCGTTTAAATCTCTTGTATTTTATTTTTCTTATGCTACCCAAAAATGTCCGGCTCGCAGCAAAATTCATAAATTTAGTCCTTGTTCTCGCATAGCTTAGAAATTGTTTAATTTATTTTTTCTCCATTTCTCTGTTTAAAATTGGTAATAAATCTGGTTTGTTCAATGAGTTGATCCAAATCTGTAAAGAGCAGCTTTTGCTGAGTTTGGTGTGAATAGAGCAGAGATGTAGCAAGAAAGATGACAGGCCATAACAAATCGGATCAGTGTCAAATAGCCCCAAAACCCACTTTGAGCGCGTCGTGCGACTAATTAAAGAAACATCTAATCAAGCTAATGATTTATTTGAAATTTTGAACACCGCTATTCATTGCTAAAATATTGCAATCGCAAACCGCTCCCCCAACCCCCAGTAACCATCCCCACTAGTCTCCCTTCGCTCTGTTTCGTCACTTTGGAGATTGCCATATGAAAGTGCATTCAGAAAACCTCAAGTCTAATCCAATGTTGTTACGTTCAAAGCGCAGGAAGACTGGAGGGAATGCTTTTGGGCGGGTAGGGAGAGAGGATTTGTGATTGAAACGCATCTGCAATAAATACCGATGTTCAAAACTTAATAAATAAATTCTAAAAAGTTGACTAAATATTTTTAAAATGGGTATTCGGGGCATTTGGTATTGCTACGACATGGAAGGACCCATACATTAGACCGAAGTAGTGGTCCGATTTGGTATGGCTTATGCCAGATATGAAAAACGGATGATCAGGGTCATTTATGATTGCTCTGAGTTCTTTTTTCAGGCAACAGAGAAAATGAGCATCATAACTGCATAGCAGTACTCGGATGACTGGGACAGGACTGGGCTTGAGACGATACTGTAGAGAAAAACCTTCTCTTGTCGCTCATGTTTTACATGGTCCAGCAACAGCGCTCCAAACTGTAGTGTTCCTGGCCAAACGTTTTGCAGGCTTTTTTCCGGACGGATTGGAAAATGTTTGGAAAGTTTTCAAAACCGTTTAAAACGTTCAAATATGCTTTACATTGCTCGTATCACATTGCTCCCAGCCAGGGAACATTTACCACCTTTTACATTGTGTATGTATACAGCGCCGGATTTAAGAGTGTTTAAAAGCTAAGTTTTGGATGTCTAAAACGAATAAAACCAATATTAACCGATGTCTGTGTTTTCGAATGCAGCCTTAACAAAATCACTGATTTGCGATATGGCAGAGAATCTGTTTCGATACATACAGCTTTTAGTTTAATGGATTTTAGCCCGTCTCAACTTGCCCCGCGACAAATTGGTAGATACCATTCGTAGGTAGTATCATGGCAAGTTACCTGGGTCGTTACGCAAACTCACAATGAATAGAGGTGCCCATCCTTCCAAGAACCTTTAGGTACGAGCCGACCCTTGTGATGATAGGTCGCCTGGAGCAGAAAGGCGGGACTAGTTCCGAATGAGCTGTTGTAAAACTGGCAAAACATAATTGGAGAGGAACAAAGTAGTCTTATTAAGATGTAGATTCTAGGCCAAGTATTTGAGAAGCGGTGGGAAAGTTTTTAAAGATTTTACATACATAAATAACAAATGCAGAAAGGATCAAGGCTTTTAAATATTTTTCCATCTTTAATTATGATGATGCTTCATCTCCTGGTCTCATTATAGGCAAACTTTTTTTCCTGCATGTTCATCAAAGAAAATCAAGTACATGCGACGAACCAACACTATCTGATTTTAAAGAGCGCACAATAATTCAAGCCCACCAAAAGGAAACAACAAAAGTATTGTTTACGTCCGCCACCCCCGCGGTTCCAAAACTCCTTTATGGCTAAAAATACGAAAACTAAATCGCGAGTAATGTGGAGTAAGTTCTAGCTACTCAATGAAAACATAAATCATCTTGGTTTTTTATCAACGAGAAATAATTTTGACCACCTTTTTTATAAACTTTCAAAAATATAAACAAAAAAGGTACGTCACATTAAAAGGGACAATCAAGCGCAAAATAGTTTTTTTTCGTAATAGGTGGCCCGTCAGACCAGCGAGAGGAGCTTCACGAAGCGTCGTCCGCCTTTTCACTTATTCACTTTGTGCACAATGAAGTAATTAAGCTACGACCCTGTATCCTCACTGCAAAGAAGGATATGAGGAAATATGAAAATATTTCGAAGAAGAACCAACCATTTTTATTCCTAAAACGAGCTGCTATACACACACACACTTTTTTGGCAGAAAATATACCACTTGCATTATACACGTAACTGTGCTTCCTTTTTAATGAACTATGAAGGCACTTTGTAAAAAAGACGAGCTCACAAAATATTCCTCAAAACCTTTAATCAGGTATTTTAAATGCTAAGCGGATGCCGATCCATAAGTTTTGGTCTGGGAAACCCTGATTTATTGCAGTCTCTTGAATAACGCTCGTTGAATTCGTGATGCGACGTTTAGGAGGAAGACGCTGCCAATGGTGGATTTTTCAAGATGGCTAACCCCATGAAATAGGTGACACGAGGAGGATCAGGCAAACTCTACATTCCTCCGAGAAATTGGAAAATGTTCGAAAGGAGACAAAAAGTCCCTAAGCACAATTGCTGTAATGGAGCATACGTTAACGAATTCTATTTCGGAGAAAATACCTTCACGTGAAAGAATCTCTGTAAATATTTTCTTGTTTTGAATCAAAAGAGATTCTGAGACTCTGAAGAATTTATGAAATGCATTCCTAACTCATTTTCAAGAAAATAACGTTACCTGGCAGAAATGAGCGAGTTGCGAACTTGTGATCAATAATCTAAATCGCACCTACCAAAACCATTACGTAAAAACTTTCAGATATGGAATGACTTGGTGTGGTCAATTCTTTAGAGAGCCAATCATCAAGAAATAGAGAGAAATTAACTTTTGGAGATAAACCTGAGTAAAAAACTGTTGTATAAAAAGGTTGTTTGAGGGTGCCATCAAAATAAGGTATTATTACAATGTGGGCATTGAATTGACTCGTGCTAAGAAAAAAAGTTACTACAATAATTGGCAAACTAAAAGATCTTGTATAGCAGAAAACGATGAATTTTCCTTTTTATTAAAAGCATCAAAATTAGGGTAAAACCAAGTAGCTACATTCTGAATTAAGCAGAGAGGTTGGTGGGAAAAGCAGGTGCAAGTCAAAATGGCACATTTTAAAGGAGATGCAAGACGTTCTCTGACGAAAAACAAGAGTCAAGCTGAAAAGTATCTTTTACTCTTTTTCTCTGTTTTTTGATAAAGTCATATCCATGAAAATAGAAACATGATTGTGGTTTTTGACTTCTGCTTTTAAACTTTTAAATGGTGAAACAGCTGCAGAGAGTAGACAATGATGAGGAGGCTCTCGTGTAATTAGCGCAAGCCCTCTGCTCAGATCAAATACCTCATTCTTTGCTATTTTCTCTTTGCTATTTTCTCTTTGCTATTTTCTCTTTGCTATTTTCTCTTTGCTTTTCGAAGATACACTACCAGTTCAGTCAGTGCAGCAGAAAAAAGATAGCAAAAAAAATACGAACGAGTGAAAGTAGCTCTCCGATAGAGAAAAAAATAGTGAGCCTTGCGGACGTAAAAATTAATTGAAATCAGCAGATAGTTTATTACTCCATCTACGTCAAAGCGTTGGTTAAGCAAAACACGGTTTACCAAAATGTGAAATGAAATCATAAAAACGATTTTGGAGTTGAGGACTATCTGCTCTACTCGTATGCGCAGGTAAATCTATTTGCCACCGCAATACATTTACCTCTGGTAAAGTACACGAGGTCTGTAGATACCATTGAGATTATAAAATATCTGGAAGGATTTCTTGCAGTGTTAGGATTTTTTCCAGCCACAAATTTTTCCCAGTGGGATGGGAAAAACGTTTTTTCGGGGAAATGTCCAAAACTGCGCAAAACTGACCAAAACCCACACTGCATGCATTACATTATTTGTCGCCGATGTCCCAGCCATTGAATTTTTCCCACTTTTACATTAAGTAAATGGCACCGGAGTTTTGGACGGTTTTGGGCAGCTAGGTTTTGGACGTCTATTATGGTAAATACCGGTATTTACCAGTGAATACCGATTTTAGTTTTTCCCCTATTTCAACCCTAATTTCTTGAGTGGCTGCTGACAACACGCAATATGCGAAACCGCGGCCAACAATTCCAATTTAACTTCTGGTGAAATTTCCGAATGGTGTGTGACATGCTCAATGTTAAAGGGAATTGAATGACAGACTCAGACAACTTCGAGATTCCCTGAATGATGACTCTCTCGAGTAGTGACCAAACCTGAAAGTCTCGCTACAATTTTATATCAAAAAGTAATTTATACATTAAATAGAATTTACAAGATTAAATTAAAGTAACGCACGCAATCCGAAAGGATACAAATGTCTTTACCCATTAACCGTCAAAAAGTCAACCCAATTTGTAAAACTTCGACTAATCCAGGCACCTAACACGTCGTAAATACTGCAGTTCCCCAGTAATTTTTCTTTTCGACGGAAAATGGAACGAAAGCTTTTCCCATTAGCGTGAAACTAGGAAACGTGTTTGATTTCTTAAAGTATCTATCTTTTTAACTGCTTTTAAATTTTGACTCCACTTTATTTTGAAGGGTGTTCCCTACATACTACGCATTTTAGTTTAAATCTGCAAACATTTAATCTAGTGAGAAACTCTGACTGGGAAAGGCGACACTCTACCCTACAGGATGGAAATGGAACCAGTTGGAGCAAAAGTCGGAGAGAAAAACCGTTTTGCATGGATAGAAACCCCCATAATTGATTTTTCGCTTTTAAGTGGGGTGATTCCGTGCAAAAATAGCAAATTTATTGCAGCGTAGCATTACCTATCTTTATTATCCCCTTCATTTCTGATCCAAAAGGCCTACAAGCCTCTAACATCGTATAGCTAAAGAAAACTCCTCCACCTTGATTTTCTTCGATTTTGTTTTTAACTGCACAAGCATCATCATTCGCACCACCAGCCGTACTCCTACACATATTCCAATTTGATTCCGGGAGTGTTAAAATGAAAGTACCTGCATAATAGACAAGGACCTACACGCACGTCACTCCTCATCATCATTTCTACCTGTTGACTCCTATCCAATCGAAATATATACATATGTATACGACAGAGAAGAGAACTGGTTTAAATACAGACATTAGGTAAGATCTTTAGGTGCAATGAAACTGTGACCTGGCTTAGGCGTGGTACGCACACAAAAGAAAGGGTTTGCCTCTTACGTGCATATGTATTTAAGTACTTCCTTAAGGTGTATCAAACTATAATTTTTCAGTTTCGATCCATGCGCTATTCTATTATAGTGTCGAAGAAGTCGGAGGGTTTAAATCATCCGTATTTGATTGTTGTGATGATGCATTAAACAGAGGTCGGCATTGCACTTTGAGAAGAAACCCTGGGAGAAGAAACTGTTACAGGAGATATGTACAGATGCAAAAAGATTCAGCATTCTCTCTTTGTCCCACTGATTTTTTAACACGTAAATTTTCTGATCGCAGTGACGTCATCAAAATGATAAATAGCGGTTTTGCATAAAAATTCAAAACTCGCGCGCTGCTCTTTGCTAAAAAAAGTTTCCTGTGGATATCTCTCGTTTATATTATCTCCTTCCTGATTTACCCATGATTTTTCTCAAATTTGTAACGCTATGTGATGCGAATACTTTCTAAAGGATCAATATGCTCAGAAAACACTCACAAATTGTTCTCTGTAGAACAGAGTTTTTCAAATCACTTCGGAAATTTTGTTTGCTGGGGCAACGCTCGTGGTAGTAGTGTTCAAAAGGTCACTTTATTCGTCCTATTCGGTACACATTGGTCTCCCGAGAAAAAAACTTTCCAATTCAGACTAGGTTAGGTGTTAATCGGGGGTGGTGGGTTACGCGTTTCCGAACTGGGTTACCATCGACTAAATGTGAAAAACTGCCGAAAATTTGACACTTTTCCCAAAAGCCAAAGTAGGCCAACCTGAGCATGATTTTGGTCCTCTGGAGCTTTGGTTGAGTAAGTCGTGCCATGTTAGCAGCCATTTTATTTGCATAACAGCCTTTGCTTTGCTTTGTTCAGGTGTTTCTTTGAGGTTGAGTGCTATGGCACTTTTATGCTTGGCAGCAATCGGCACTTGGGAAAAAGTGGCGAAAAATTCGACATTTTTGACACTTTCCTGACGCCCAAAGTGAGTCATGGTGAGCATGCTTTCCTCTTGTTAGGTTTGGGCTGAGTTTGGTGGAGAGGTACGTGTGTTGCATACGAAAGCGGTTAACAACCACAGGAGCTACCCTGAGCCAGTTTTGGACTAATTCCGGTTTGAGCAGAGCTCGATGGAGGGATACGTTCGTTGCATGCAAAAGCGTCTTACGTTCCTACCATAAGCGGTATACTGTAATAGCAACTCGGACATTTCTTGGTTCGACGTAGCCGTTACTATTAGGTGGCGTGTAATGCATTGCTTAAATTGGAGTTAAATCGGCATGTGGGAAAAAGTGGCGACTTATTTGACACTTTTGACACTTTTCTGACCAATAAAGCCAAAGTTTGCAAACCTGGAACTGGTTTCGGCTGAATTGGGGCACAAAGTCTGGCCAGACCAAAGCCCCGGTATGGGCTGGCGTGGCTTTTTTTAAAGTTTGTGCCCTTAACCCAACACGAGCATACAGCAAGTGGTCAGCTGGATTCTGCATGTCTAAAAAGGATATTTAGCCGAATCACAGGGTTGGACAACAAAAAATATAAACAAACCAGTCGTTTTGTTTGGCCAGACCCTGTTTTTTTGCAGCCACGAAGCAACTGCTTTGTTTGCATGTGTAAAGACCAAAGTCTGGCCAGACAAAAGTCCCGGTTTGGGCTGGCGTAGCTTTTTTCAAAGTTGGTGCCCTTAACCCAATACAAGCACATAACCGGTGGTCAGCTGGTTTTCACATGTGTACAGGTACGATGATTAGCCGAAACACAGGATTGGGCAACAGAAAAACAAAGCAAACCACTGGGTTTGTTTGGCCAGACTCTGGTTTTGTTGCAGCCACGAAGGAACTGCTACGTTTGTATGTATAAAGGCCAAAGTCTGGCCAGACCAAAGTCCCGGTTTGGGCTGGCTTGGCTTTTTTAATCAAAGTTGGTGCCCTTAACCCAATTCAAGTATACCACAG
>JAHZMY010002620.1:0-13253 GCA_027743915.1 Seira sanloemensis | reverse complement strand
TTATGTTTCTTTTGAGATACATATTTTTCTTTGTTGCCGCGATGGAGGGATGTCGTGTCTTCGAGGTCATTGTCTACGCAATTGCTTTGTGGCTGGAAATGCAGACAAGGTGCATTCACCTCCTCCGTAGATTAACCGGCGACCTTGATGACTTCTTCGTGTGGTACATGAAATTCATCCTTGTGAATAGAACCTTTGAAAGGGCTTTGTCAATGTGGGTTCTCGCATTCTTGACTGCAATGTACTGGATAATACTGCTATGTTATGTGGCAAGCATAAGATATGTTGGGGAGATTCCTCTGGCAGTTTATTGGTTTTTGCCTGCGTTCGCCACCACCGGATGTGCTACAATCTACTTTCTATTTCCGCATTTGATGGGATGTCATGAGGATACGCAAAATCTGCTGTGGAGCTTGACGAGGTTTGGCCAGGGTGTAAGTGGAGCTGAACTAAAGATGTGGCTGAGGCGATGGAGAGGAATGAGACCTGTTTCAATCAAGTGTGGGGAGACGTTTATTTTGAAGAGAAATACAAAATGCAGCTATTACAATGCCGTGTGTCAGAGGACCATGGATGGACTACTGTTCTAGAAATTTATCAGACTTTTGTCGTACGATATGAATGGGATTTGATGTTTTGGACTTGTCATATTGCAACCGTTTTTGAGCGAATGTGCGTCAAATAGAAGAGAAATTAATAAAACTGTTTTGGGGTCATTAAATCACTCAAATATTCGTATGCAAATTACTGCGGCGAATATGAGAACTCAATACTTTCTTTTGTGAAAATTTGGCCTGCAGTACACAAGTAAGTTTAAAGACAGCAGTAATTAAACTAGAAGAATATCTTAAACATGAATAATGAATGTAAAAGTATACAAGGACAAAAAAGTGGATCGAACCAAGAAGTCCTTGCAGAAAAATTTTGTTGATGAATTTAAAGTTACGCCGGTAATGAAATTCAGTTTTTATGTTAAAGCTCATGCCTGAAAAAAAATTTCGACGATGAGTTTAAAAGACATGCCTACCGTCAATTATTTAATCGGAGGCCGAAGGTCACTCCTAAGTTCAAGATTCGATTTTTAGTTGTAAAAAAAGTTGTAAATTAAGTAAATGGTCATGGAACATCCAACGTCCTTTAAACTTACTGTCCTCTGCGGTCGGTTTAACGATTTTAGTGATATATGTGTCGCTATAATCTAGTTGTTTTCATGTAGAGCTGTACAACTTTAAATGGCAACGAATAACTTTGAGCTCTTATGTAGCTAGTTACATGGTCTACGTTTCCACCTAACTTTTATCAATCAAAACTTTCTCATCGCCAATGTCAGCAAAAATAATGAGAATTTGCCGAATGGCTCCGCAAAAATTATGTAAGTCCCTCAGAAAAACGAGATTAGTAAATAATCTAATCATATGCACATTAACCTTATAAAGCTTAAACGCGGAAAATACCAAAATGTTGTTTTGAGATCTCACTACTATATTGTCGCGTCGGAAGAAGAACACAGAAAATAGCATCATTAACAGAATTGGAATTAAATATTTTATTGGCAAGCATGTAAAATTTGGACCGTGTTTGGAGAAAAACAACCAGGATTTGTCCGCATTAATGATTACGCCGTATTTACCGTTTTTTGTGCTCTTTTATAGTCACTCAACAAAGTTCGATATGTTTCACAATCATTACCATCCTCGCTCAGGCACTAATGATGCACAAATATTTTGACATCAAACATGTCCAGTTACTTACTAGAATATTTAGGGCCTCATCATATCGACCGTGAATACGGAAAAATGTTAACACAATTTTGTAGTATTTCGGATAATATGTGTGGTTCTGGCTCATATTCATTATACATTGTATAATACCATTTTTCCGTATTCGCGGTAGATACCCACTTTGACTAGAGGCAATTATGTTCTGTGACAAGGAATTGCTGAATGAAAGACATGACTCTTTTATTAATAACCAGAAGCAAAACGCCTTTATTAAATCCAACATTAAAGAAGACAAAAGGTACACAATAGAGGTTTAGCAAGCCGTCCTCTGGGTGGATGTAAGTTTTCGATGAGCTGAAATTAGTTTTCCTATTGACTATTAAAGGCAGGGTAACGACTATCTGCCTCCATTACTATCTGCACCAAATATTAGTATTATTTCCGTAATTAAAGCAAACCGATTTTATATCTAAGCAAAAATCGTTTCAACTGATATAGCAATGACTTCCATGAAAAGGTAAGAAAGAAACCGTGAACGCAAACCAAGACATTTTATAGCTTTAAAAAGCACGTTTCTATCAGATGTAGCAAAAATGTTACCTTTTTAATTTCAGAAAGTCTCCAACCACACCACATTGTCACTCAATTGAGGCAATTACCGCAATCTACAAGTGCAGCTACAGAATCCTCGGCCGAACAGTTCTTGAGTGGGATTCCAAAACGCAGTCATACTTGACTCTCGGCATATTTTCCACAAGATACATACAAATGTACATAAACGTGTTCTTCTTCCTCCCGGTTACAATCGCTTCTCTGTATCTCACCATAACCCATAGCTCCTTTGTCGGGAAAACAAGAGCTGTTTTGTCGCTAGCCCTGTTTCCATGTTTCAGCTACTCATTTGTGTCCATAATTCTTTGCATGTGCAACTTAGGAGACATCGTATTAGCCTTCAGACAAATGCCGTTTCTCTTAGGAAGGATTGAGACATTCTGCCGAAAAAAACGTCTTCGATTATACTCAGGGAACGTTGAAAGTACTTGGAGTAACATAGGAAAATTTTTGAAGGTTGTCTTGCTCGACTTGCAGCTTGTGCCAATTTGTGTTCCTCCGTTGCTGGTTATAAAGCAACTTGATCCGATGTGGACTGTAATTCGGTACTACTTTGAAGGCTCTGAAATTCAGAGTGGAGTCCAGTCTGGAATGGTTTTTCTTCTGAGATACGTTTTCATCTTTACTGCCGGGATGGAAGGATGTCGTACCTACGTGGTCGTTGTTTACGCCATAGTCTACTGGCTGGAAATGCAGACGAGGTGCATTCACCTCCTCCGAAAACTAAAGGATGACCTTGATGTCTTCTCCGTGTGGTACATCAGATTCAGTCTTGTGAATAGAACTTTCGAAAAGGCATTGTCAGTTTGGATTCAGGCGTGGATGGCGGCAATATATTGGATCATTGTTCTTTGTAATGTTGCGAGTATCAGGTATTTCGGGGATATACCACTATCGATTCTCTGGTTTCTCCCAGCATTTTCCTTGACTGAGATAGTGTCCATCTACTTTTTCTTTCCCTTTTTGATGGGGTGTCATGAGGAAACGCAGAGTTTGCTTCGGAACCTCATCGGGCGTAGAAGTGTGGGGTATAGAAGTGAATTAAAATTATGGCTGAGACGGGTGAAAGCAATGAGACCAATTTCAATTAAATGCGGAGACACCTTCATTTTGAAGAGGGATACGAAGTGCAGCTTCAACAATGCCGTGATTCAGCGGACCATGGATGGTCTGCTTTTTTAATTCCCGATTTTCGGATGGGGTTACATTGGTCAAGTTATTTGTTTGTAGAAAGAATGGTTTGAGCTTGAATTATAATGCTAATTTTGTCACACCATTGTGTCGACTTTCAGACATTATAAAATTATAAAGCAATATGCATGCACTGTTTTATATGAGGAAAAAATGTGATAGAAAACGTTAATAAAATATTTCTACTACACGAGCATACTCGTTCATCGAAGAATGTATGCGAGTATATGATGTAGTCGAAAAATGTCTATCTACTGGAGTAGAGTAACCATCAGGCGTTTTGTGGGTGTCAAGTATGGGTTTAGTTTCTCATACCACATCATTTCGGTAGCTACATACATATCATTATTTGAATTATGCCTGAGAACGTTGGTCTCCAAATTATAGTCAGGCTGGAACACATGCTCCGTACTCTGGGACGCTGTCTTTGTGTGAAATGCTCTGATTGGCTGACCAGCTCCAATGAGAGCGCAGTGTCGATTTTATTGGACAGTAGCCTGCCAATGAAATCGCACTGCGCTCTCATCGGCGCTGGTCAGCCAATCAGAGCATTTCACACAAAGACAGCGTCCCAGAGTACGGAGCATGTGTTCCAGCCTGATCATAGTACGCCTATTGATTCCTAGAAAACTTCAGCTTTATTGCAGTCCAATTGTCGTCAATTGGCTTTGCTAGAGATGAATCCCTTCCAATACCACATAACTCTTGCTATCTTCATGCATTTTGATGAAGCCAGTAAAGACCATAGCCGAGATCAGCATAATGTTTTCGTGGACAAAGCTTTAACTGAACTTTACTTCTTGGCGCCAATACTTGAAATTTAGGTATATTGAAATCTGGTGTGCGTCATTCGATTGCAGCTATTATTTATAATGTCCCCTCGGAACACCTTGAGCTAATGAATATAGAACTATGTAGGTATGGGACGTTAAATTGCTGACATTTATAACGCACCAGGTTTCCGGCTTGCGTGATGGGATTGATCATAATGTACCGATTTAGCAACATTTACAAATTTGCCATACCATGATTTTTAGTGAGCGGGGCGTATCTTCATACGTGCCTTTACTTGGTCCGTTGTGGAAGATGAATTATAAATATTAATACCACGCTTACGCTTTTTTCGTAAATATAGCGGACGCAATAAACGTAAAATATCCTAACTGCTGCGAGCCGACGGTACAATTTACTATCATTGATGAGTCATCATAGTAAACGCATTACTAATTTAAACATCCGAAATGAGTCGCAGAACTTTTCCCTTTATCTCAATATCTATTTGTGTAAGCGGTGAAGAATGAAAACCGCTATTTGTCTATATCTCGAACAATTGGATACAGATTCTTGTCGGAAACATTAAACATTTTAATGGCTCTTCGATAGCATCTATATTTCTAGAAGCGACGTGAATTGTAAATTTTTCGCATAAGGTAGGAACGAGGGTCTCATTTTACAGAGAATAATAAGTGAACAATTTGAAGCTGTAACCATACAAGTCGATTATTATCCATATCGCTCAATATCAGATAAGTAAATCTTTCCCTGAAATAGAGTAAGTAATGATTAAATTCCAAGACTAGTAAAATATCCCAATTATGGGTAATGAAAGATATAAAGAAGGATTGATTGAAGGCAGTCGTTTTTGGCAATAATTTGCCTTTATAAGTCGTAACCGCCTTTTTGTGGGTTAGTAAAATTGCGTACTTGGAGGAGAAAGGATTTACAAGAGAATGTGTTTCAATCCACGTCAATAATTAGGCGATATTCATCCAAATGAAACACAATTCTTTGGAGCTCATTTCGCTAAAGTTTAGTCCTGGGTTCGTGCCCAAATATTTTGGTACTTTTAAATCCGATCAGTTAATTCGCCGCGGAAATATTCCTCGACCGTCACACTCCACTTAAACATTTTTAAACTGTCTTGTCACCCTGAAGTGAAAACAGTGAAACGAATAAATTGATGGGAGCATTGGTTACGATAACTTAAAACAAAAATTGAAAAATATTACCGTCCCTGAAAAAAGGGATTCATTCACTCGAACAGGTTTTTTTTATGTTTTTGCCTAATTTTCAACCAGGGATTTCGTGATTAGGTGGGCACTATGGCCCTGGTAAATGTAAGTACAAAAATCCGTGCTCAAAAATAAGAAAAGGTATTAAAAACGGCCACATTTATCAAACTCTTCTTTTCCGAGACAGTACATCGTTAAATCTCAACGTCCAGTTACGAACATTGAGCTCAAAAATTCTAAACAGGCAGATCATTACTGGTAAAGGCCTCCTAGAAAACCAGAGATAAAACACAAAATGTCACAACAACGTACACATTGCCACACCGCAGACGTAATCCCATTACTATACAACTCCAGCTTTAAATTCGTCGGCCCCACTCCACTGGAATGGGATTCGTCAAAACACTGCTTTACAACACGTGGCGCCTTCAGCGTCCGCTACATTCCAACCTACGTCAACCTTACCATTTTCGTCATCCTTGGAGCACTTGCCCCCATCGTCTTCACCATCAAGTTCAGCACCCACATCGTGGAAAGGGTGCTAAGCTCGACCATGTTCCCGATGTGGTCCTACTCACTTGTGTCAGCATCCATTTACATTCGTTACCTCCCTGACATCATCCTATCGTACAAGAGAATGACATCGCTTCTAGCAAAGTTGGAAACATTTTGCATACAAAATGCCTTTGGAATCTATTCCCACAGCATCGAGCGGACTTGGAATTCCGTTGGAAGATTTCTGAGAATTGTACTCGTCATCATGCAAATGGTGCCGATTGGAGTCGCCCCCTTCTTCGTTCTTAGTAATTTAGATCCTATAGGAAATGTGATTCGACACTACGTCAGAACCTCCAATGATACCGTATTCGGCGCCAGCTTCATTTTGAGATATGTAACATTTCTAATTGCTGGAATGGAAGGTTGTCGCATATACCCAACAGTGGTTTTTGCCATTTTCTACTGGCTCGAGCTACAAACGCGATACCTCCACCTCCTCCGGAAACTTTCTGGTGATCCCGATGTGTTCTTCGAGTGGTACACTCAATTCAGGATCGTAAACCAGACTTTTGATAAAGCCTTGTCCAAGTGGATGCAGACGTTGCTGGCGGCACTCTACTCCATAATTGTGCTGTGCAATGTTTCCAGCATCAGATATTTACGGGAGATTCCGCTCACCATTTACTGGTTCCTTCCGCTGTTTGCAGTGATGAATATTGGGGCTGTGTACTTTCTCTTCCCTTACGTCATGGGGTGTCACGAGGAGACGCAGAAGATGCTGTTGGATTTGAAAGTGGAGCGTAGCAAGAAAACTGGGCAATTTAAGATTTGGCTGAAGCGACGGAGGGGAATGAGACCCATTTCGATTATGTGTGGGGAAGCATTCGTGCTGAAGAAGCATACAAAGTGTTCGTTCTACGACGCCGTGTTCCAGAGGACCATGGATGGATTGCTGTTTAAGTAGATGGGAGTACGAAAGCGACAAATGTTCAAAGAATTCTGCCTTACGTTGGACATAAGCAGAATTTGACGCAATTACATTGAATTCTGTATGAATAGGAGATGTATGTGGATGGGAAGGAATATAATTGTCAGCGCGAAAATATCATTTTCTGTGACTCTTCTTTACAAAAGAGAAAGTTTTTTGCGATGCCGTATAAATATTTGAAAAATGCAATCTTGTAAATGAGTAGAATGAGTTTTTGAGAGGAAGTTGTGTAATGATAATGGTGACTCGTTAGCAATTCTTGTGTATAAAATGAAACAATATTTCGATCGTGACTACGGAAAATTGGCTATATGCCTAGAGTGTCGTCTGGAAAAATGATTCTATCAACCTTTTGAATGTGACTTTGAAATTTGAATGTAAGAATCTTTCGTAAGTGGAGTAGATGTTTCTGTAGGAAGACCAGCCTGTAACTGAAACAAACGAACGGAATAAAAAACCAATCAGCAATCCAATGACGATTTTGCCGTAATGTTATTTTTGCATTTTAATCTGTGTGAGATATTTACAGCAAATAGTTTTACAGCAATGAGCATTTTAATAGCAAGGTGGTGTTGCCTTAATATTGTATAGTATTTCCTAAAAAAAATTCCGAGCGTAGAAGTTAAAAACCTCATGTCTGTCGCGGTCTAATGTCACAATTTTTTCTTTCCGCTCCGCACTTGAATTTCGACGTTTTACTGCATACTTTCTGAAGTGTATTACATGACATATTACGTTTAAAGGACTTCAAGGTTTCTCACAAAATTTTGTTAAGCATAGTGTTTAAGTCAAGGCGAATTAAACGAAACCTTGAAAAATACGAAAGGTTACATAATTTGTCTCGCAAATGGGTTGTATCGTTTCCTGATATATCGATTGTGAATGTGGAAAATTGGCAACGTCCTCGGTAATTTGCTTGAACTTGGGAAGAAGAGGATGATATTGTTGCATATTGGGTATGAAATAGCTTTTAAATTTTAAATAGCCTATTACCATTTTTTCGTCTATTTGCTCGATACGTAATTTTTTGCCTACAAACTACACATGTCATCAAACATCCTCAGGTTAACGCTGCGGTTAAGTGCACTTAGCTAAAGAATATTATCGCAATAATTTGATACCTGTAACTACTACTTCGACCGGATACAAGCTAAAACCCATGACAATTTAGCGGAAGGCATAAAAGCGTTTGATTTCCTATCTGTTGAATTTTGCAAAGTAGAATTAAGCCATTCCCCGAGCCTTCCAAAAGGTTGCGTTAGCGGAAGTTGTGAAGGGCATGCTTTTAAGCTTCTTGTTCCAATGAGCACTTGTGCATGCGTCTGCAACTTAACAAGGAGTCCGCCTAAATTACTACTTGGCGTGTAAAATTTTACTTCTGTACTCAACATTTTAAAAAACCCATTCCATGCTATCAAAAGTTTCAAGTAGCAATTTGAAAATAGTTTTGAAATTTAATTCGAGTCTTAAGACAACCGAATTGGCCGGAAAAGGTTGGCGTTTCTCCGAGACATCGAATTTGTCGGCGAAGCAGCAAAACTCAGCAAAGCATTTTCTCTGCAGGTATAGTTAAAACTTCGGCAGAACAACGGAACAGTCCATTAAACACAGAGGATTTTTCTATCTCAAAATGTTGAGTGACTTCTCGTATGCCCTGTTAAGAACTACTATTCCATTTTTCAACCGGCTCGGCGTTGTGCGGTACACATGGGACCCTAAGCGGAAAATTTTTGTCAAATCGGGGGATTACGTAACGCGAACCGCAGTATTTATTTCGTGCAGCATTTCCTGGTATATTTTTTTGCTGGTCCAAACCATGCGATTTCTCAACAGCCATAATGTCAGCGAGCTCGCTGTACTTTTTGTGTTTATCACTGTTTGGTCCATCGTTTCGGAGGCGAAACTGGAACTGATTTGGGACGCGGACGACTGGTTTACGGAAGTGAACCGATATTTTGTCTTTTTAAGACGGGTTAATGGTGAGTAGTTTACATATAGGGTGAGGGTGTTTCATAAGCTTCGCTCTACCATTTAAATACATTGTATTTACATAAACATTTGAAAACTGAGATTCAAAATCCTTGGTTACAAAATGTTAGAGCGAGATATTTGAAACACCCTGAAGTAAACTTCAGTAAATTTTCTCTCGATTTTGTAGTCCTGCTCGTCCATGACAATGCACAAGTCATCTCATCCTAGAATACACGGATAGCTGAAGTATTGACGTAGAAATAAAATTTATCACTTACAATTTGTGTGAATGATCCTATAACTGTGTGGGTCGCTTAAGTGAAACGTGTTAAAATTTCGTGTGTGTGTGAAAGTCGCATGGTATTCGTGTCAAAAATTGTGCCTTGATGGATTTCCCTGTAGTACGGACATAGCGTTGGGTTGACTAAAACGTCGTCCCAGCTGAAATATTCACTGTTCAAGGAATGCCAAATGCCATTTATTAGCCAAAGCGCAACACAAAGAAAGTCCTTTGGTTTCCTGAAAATACCCCAAGGCTGCATTTTCGCAACCTTGGTTATAACATCCAGTTATAACCCATACGTAGAAAACTTTGAACGTCAAAAATAGGTTTAAGTAGATGAATATTAAGTAGCTAGTTATTAATAATAAATAGCTGAAAAAATTTACAAATCTCTTGTAATTCTAATTACTCACCCTCTCTTCAAATTTCAGAAGAATTTCTACCCAACTACAACCCAAACAGAGCAAAGCAGTCATTAATAGCAGATGGGTGCATCATCGGGGAAATAATTATCCTATGTCTTTCCTACGTCTGTGCCTCCACCTTCTTCATTTATTTCCCTAACTTTCCCAACCTCCCCGGAAGTGTCCTTCCTACTGACAAACTCATCTACTTTCCTCTGACCTACTTCTTTCCCAATTACATCACCCTACTCCAACATTTCATTGTATTCGTCGCCGCCACATTCCCAGTTTACTACTGCTTCCTCGCCGTCCCCTTCATGGTGAATGAGCTTCGCCTCGGGCGGAAGTCCTACAAATCGGATGACGCCCTCCGCCATCCCGAACATCTCACTGTGATCTACAGGGCCTCCCAAATCCTCATCGACGGGGTGAATAGGCTCGTCGGCAGGCTGCTATTTCCCACGCAGGCATTCGCCACGGGGAGTTTGACGTTTGGCGCCTTCGTTCTCCTCAAATTCAGGGAGACGCTGCCACTTCCTCACATGCTGATAATGCTCGTGTGGGTGGCCCTAACGCTGCTTGGTTGGTCCATCGTCTTGGTCATGGGAGGCTATCTGCACCAGTCTGGTGGGAAGCTTTTGAGATCGTGGAGGGCCACATGCTGGGCCACGGAGGGGGAGAGGAAGTTTATGGCAAAGTTTAAGAGGTCATGCAGGCCGTTGAAGTTGGCGCATGGCAAGACGTTCACTGTGAGAAGGCAGACTGTTTTGGGGTTTTTGAGGGGAGTGGTAAAGGGCATTATGAGAGTCTTGCTGGCTTTCCGATATGAGTAGTTTAGTGTGTATAATACAAATACAAACGTAGAAGGCAGACTGTTTTGGGGTTTTTGAGGGGAGTGGTAAAGGGCATTATGAGAGTCTTGCTGGCTTTCCGATATGAGTAGTTTAGTGTGTATAATACAAATACTAACGTTTTCGAAACCATCTTTGTAACCCATTTAGGCAGTTCTAATTTGTTACTTCAATAATTCTTAATAGCTACTGAAAGAATCAGGCTATTCGCATCAGGGTTGGACCGATCGCGTATTATATTGTAAAAAGAAAGTCGCGCTTTAAATAGAACTTTTTATTTATATGCCGTAACTTATTTGAAGAGCATATCACATCAGTGAAATAGGTAGGTCAAGCAAAATAGGTAAATACCAAATTCGTTTTTCTCTATCCGCTACCGCGACTGGAGCAAGGTTAGTTTTCGAAATTTGGGGAAGCTGGGCTTCCTACTAAAAGGCACCCACCATAACTACATATCCACAATCTACTTACCATGAGTGAACTCTCAAGTTGGGTAAACTCTCACTTCGGGTAAATTCACATGTCCGTGAACTCTTATGTCAAGTTGGCTCAACATGACAATTTACCCGACATAAGAGTTTGCTCCACCCAAGAGTTTGTTTGACCTGAAGGTTTGTCCAAGATGAGAATTTAAAAAAAGTGAGAGATTACCCAACGCAAGATTTTGTTCGACATATTAATTTACCCGACATGAGAGTTTGTTCGAAATGAGAGTAGGTACGTAGGGGTGGGTAGGTGGGAAATCATACCGGGTAATCATATCGCGTCACTTGCATAGAACCACGTTTTTTATATTTGTTTCTCATTTCTCTTCCGCAGTAATTCCGCTCCCAAAAATTATTTTGCTGGCTATAATTCACCTCGAATTCACCCTGTTGGAAAAGCATTTCTAGTGGTACAACATTAGAAAATGTAATTTAATGATAACAACTCGGGACGAACTTTGGATCTTGTCAAAATCAGATTAGCTGTTCAAGCCTATGTATCTATCCAACGCTTAACTCGAAATATACATACTCCACGACATCAGAAGTCAAATTATTATATTTGATAGCTATTTCTGTATAATTGAAACAATTTTCACAACAAAAAACCAAGTAAAATAAATCTCTTAACATGATGTCCAAAACACCGTTTTTAAATTATTCTACGCGCAAAATAGGATGGCTTTGTATTTTGGAATACTACAAACGAAGGATCCTCAGGCATAAGCGGCGTAGCATATAGAAACCAACAAAATGCTCCATCCGAAGATAAGCAAGTTTAGGGATATAGCAGTCTCGGTTGCCTGATCAAAAGCCCCGAAGTCTCCTAAAAATTAAAACAACTCTCTCGTATTACATGTCCGTGTTTCATTCTACCCCGCCGACGTTGGCGTAGTAATTCAAGGTGAATGGGATGTGGGGGAAATCCTTAACAACGTTTTATCACAAACAGTATTAAATGAAGCTTGCATTATGACTCCTTCAAAACTGCTTTTCCTCCCTCTGTGTAGGGTGAATTTGCTGCCTTCGTCATACAACGTTTTTGTATGCAAGCCACCTAGATAATGATAACCATATCCGTTCATTTGGAAGACGCATGTTATTAAAAATATGTTCATAAAATATAGCATTGAGAGTGTTTTAAGCCTTTGTATTATTTTATTGCACCACTGGGAGTTAAACTCAGGTAATCCTTTGGGTCACATTGATATTATTTTTTAAGAAGTAATCTTTTCACGTGTTTTTTTCATTTGTAATCAACTATACATAATCAAACAACATTTTTCGTATCGCATGTTTAAGAACGCAAGAGCAATTACAAATATTAACCATTGGGTAGTGTTTCATTAGCAAATGGTCTTATATATACGAAGCAATTCACCGAGATAGCCCACACTAGAGTCGTTTGGGGGCTAGAAAAATTCACGAGCAACGAAGCACTAGGGTATCTTGAGCAGTTATAAGTTATGAGTCAAGCAAACCGGTTTGCGAATCTAAAGATTTGTCCTTAAAACAACATGGAGAACACTAAAATCCTTGCTGTTATCGTCTTGGTGCATATGTCATACGTGTTGCCGACATTTGTTCGGCTCCCAAACGCAGCTGACCTGAGTCCCTTGCTTCCTTCTACGTCCAACTGCATTAATATTCTAACAAACGTTGACAATCTAAACCTCGTCCACATTCCAAATCCTATAGTTCTATTACAATTTAACGCATACAAGCACCTTAACTGTCAATCCTATAAAAGAGCTCAACATTCTATTATGAACAAAGAGCAACTCAAATCTAATAAATCCTTTTTCGAGAAACTTAAGACTAGAATTACGCCACCAGCTTGTTCCGAAGTAGATTTTTTTAGATTCGTCCAAAATTCAAGGCCTTGGATTTGTGAGGTTTATTATGAACTGTTCCCGCAACCGCTTGTACTTCCCAAGAAACGAGAAACCGTTGTTACTTGGCGCGCGAAGGAATTTTGCGTGCTGGTCGTAGCAGCCAAAAAGGAAATTGAAATACGACATTCCCTTGCAAAATTTTTGGAGCGGGATTGGTCGTACATTGAGTGAGTACTTATTCTACAACCAAAGACAAAAGATGAATACAATCATCATTTTTGCAATTCAATAGCAAAGCAAATAGTTTTTCAATTATGTATTTTAGAAAAACGAGACCCACCAATTACCTGCTTCTAACGGCTGAACAAAATGGCAGCAAAATTCAAATAAATTTTCTATACG
>JAHZMY010002619.1:0-12117 GCA_027743915.1 Seira sanloemensis | reverse complement strand
GGGGGAAGATCACAAAGCTTTGACTGTGGAACGAGAGCAAACACGACGAAAATCTGAGGTGAGACAACCTCTCTTACATACATAAGTACCTCATAATATTACTTACACATATGTACATAAGAGCTAAGTTTAGTTAATTTTCTAGCAAATACTTTTATATTGACAAACGTTACAAAAAAGAGTAAAATATGATCCACCTATGTTGTCGTCGCCAAATAACATAATCTTTGATGGCAGTCAAAAGAGAAAGATAATTACGTGGATTGTGAAATTTATAACTGTTAATTTCATAAGATTTTTAGGGAAAAATGTTCTTATCCAGTTGCCTATTTTCTTTCATACTCCTGCACCTTTAATCAATCGCTTCATTTTTTCAACAAGCCAAAGAATCAAAGTGGATAGATTCAATAAGTTAAATTTATTTTCAATTTCTCCATCGTGTAAGACATTTGGGTGACAGAAAATTCTCGTTTAGTCGTATCTAACTGTCGTATCCCTAAATTGAAATTGTAGGTTTATTTTTTCAATTTTTTTGTATGCCTTCCAGTTTTTTAGCCGACAAAAATCGGCTACTGTTTGTTACGAACGAGGATGGACCTTGAAATTTTCTACTCACAAAATATTGTCACATAGATAAAATGAAATACATAATTTTCTAGAGGGATTCGTTTGGACTGAAAGAAATGACATCTGTCAAGCCAATCTAAAAAGTAGTTTTTAAGGTACTTGTAAGTCAAATAACTGCAGAGGAATCTAAAATGCACTTCAAATTTCTAACTCATTTTCCCCCAACTACGCAAGAAACTATGCACGTCTGCCAACTGCAAAAACCCCACGCACTCTGTCACTTTTACATAATTAATCCTCGTCATTCTCCAATAGTTTTACGAAATTTGCATATTTAAATATGTCCTACGGGACATCGACATGTAAAATGATACTTTATAACTTAATTCTCCGTAATTTGGCTGAGAGCGACATTTTTATGGAACTCACGTAAGCAGTATTCCCTACATTTTAAAATATACTGTTACAAGAGCTGCGACACGAACTCTCCAAAAAATTGTGGTTGAACTTTGTTTGTACAACACCTGAGCCTCTTATTTCAATGGTAAAAGTTTTATGTGGGTTTCCCGACCAGCATCCATGGTAAAATCCTGCCGTAAGGTAATATTAACGACGTGACTGAAAACCCATTTAAAAGCGGTGGTATGTTTTGAATTTCCCACAAAATTTGGATTCGAATGACATGCCACACATACTTTTGCATTTGTAACGACTCTAACGGTCGCCTACCGGTAAACAATATCATTTTTGAATTCCCCATAATATTTGGAGTCGAATGATATGTCACACGTATTTATGCCATATATAATGACTTTACCGGCCACCCACCGTTAAACGGTATCATTTTTCGAATTTCCCGCAAGATTTGGAGTCGAATATTTTGCATTTTCAACGACTTTAATGGCCATTTGCCGTTTATGAAATTTAACTGCATACCCATCATATTCTCATAAATGTGGTCATTTTGAGACCAAATTTTCTTCAGCGATGTATTTGAATATTTTTTACGGTTATTATGAAGGCCTTGGCCAATAAGCCCCAAAAACTAATCAGTTCATCCTTGGGTGATTTGCAGTCAGTATGCCAAGTTTCGTTAAAATCGGTTCAGGTGTATGGATGCTTTAGTGCTCACTGACAGACGAACATGGCTAAATCAATACTCCGCTGGATGCTCCAGCTACGTAATAATGCATACAATGGGTCCCTCTTGAATTACATTGATTCCGTTTATGTAGTATTGTAAACCAAGTTAAAGTTCCAAGGATTTCCACGGATTTGAAATTTAATATATTTTTAATTTACGCCCACTGAGAATGGTGTGTGTCGGCAGATTAACTGAATCTAATGGCGTTTGAGTAATTTGGTAGTTTCAAGGTTCCATTCTAGGGAGTTAAATTGTAAAAAGCTTCCCTCTCATAATGTACTCTGTCTGAATGAGTTTCGCATCCTTCGGCAATAGAAATCTCATTTGCGTATTTTCAGGGTCAGCATCCTCAACGTCCAAAAAAGAAATACTCATTTCCTGTAAAAAGATATTGGCTCAGTAGGAATCCTGAAGATCGATCCGTCGGCGGCAATGGAGTTGGGATGAAAGTCGTAGGTGGAAAGGAATTGCCAGATTGTGGAGGAAAGCTTGCAGCGTATGTGGCAAAGATATCTCCCGGTGGAGTTGTAGAACATATCGGAGGAATCAACGAAGGTATCTACTCTCAAACTTCTCTCCAGCTCCTTAGTCCATAGCCCCACATTTCTCGATCGTAAACCGTAAATGCTATTTTCAAGCAGAACTGAAATTCGATATCAGCAAGCTTGAAAAAATTAGCATGCTGCATTTTCTGAAATGGCTTTGAAGAAAGTAGAGAAATTTTTATATCCATATTGTATAATCGAGGTGACGTTGTCGTCGAGTGGGATGGACATTCATTAGGGAATAAAACATTCGAAGAGGTCCAATCGATTTTGGAAGCTACCGCAGCAAAAGGCGACTTTGAAGTTGTGATAAGAACGTAAGTTTTGCCTATGTTTGGTCCAACTTATTGTTTTGTTTGTTAAGTTTGCATGTGTGTATGTGTGTAGGCATTCATCAAAATTCATAATGCCTTATCTATTTATCTACTTCCATGACGCTTTTAGTGATTTCAGCTTCAAATCCGGCAAGCCACAATACCTAGGCTCTGGCGGTGAGGAGGATTACAGCCGGAGACAGAGTGAGTGTGGAACAGACATGGGAAGCGTTATCACCGACTCGCAGTCCATCTGCATGCCTCAGCAAGACACCACAGATGACAATGAAAGTGACAAAAGCAGACCTGCGGAAGGTACTTTCTCCTCTTCCTGCACATTGGCTTCAGAATGTACGACGACAGCGGCTGGAAAATCGACGTGTTCTCAGCCATTGTCTACTAACATTGAGCAACCGCTATATGGTAATACACGACTTTCCCTTTTCTTAGCTCTGATTTACCGCCTCGTATTTTAACAAGAAAAAATCGAATGCATATAAAGTTTGTATTGGCCTTTACGAAATCATATATTTTACCTGACGTTTTTCATGAAATAAGCTACATTCTGTCATATATCATTCTCAGGCATTAATTAATAATTCGGGCTTAGAGTGTGTTGTTTTGCGTTTATTTCCAAGCGTTCATTATTTGGGTCATTTTATATCACTTGTTCAACTTTATAGTCTAATCCAGTCATCGCCCAAAGTTGTTTAGGCACTTGAGAAAAACGATCCAAGGTTGTAAACACGTATAAACTGTTTTCATAACGACTTATCTGACATATCCAGTTTCTTCGGTGCGGTTGAATTTACCCACTTTTGAAACTGACAAAGCAGGTTTTGGTTGTGCACCATATTCCTTGTCCGAAGTTTTTACAATTGTAAGTCATACTATATCTGCAGACGAGGAGGAAAAAATGGACAAGGCTCATGAGCAGTCTTGCTTGTACAAATCCCCATCATCCATAACAGTCGCCACCACATGCGCGTCAATAACAACGAGCTCCATTCATCAATCGGCATTATTATCTGTTGACGAGACATGCAGCACTGGCAAGCCCTTCCGACGCCATTCAGCACTGTCCTCGCGTGAAGCAGAGCGTGATCGCGCCATCAGAAATGAAAGGAGGCAGAGAGCGTCTCTCGGCCCACCGATCGCAGATTCAAGTCAGACGGGCGGCACTGTCAGCTTCCCACAATTCCTCGACCCGAGAGGCAGTGGCTCTTTGGAGTACTCAAGTGTTCGCCACGATCTACCCCCTCCGCCCTCGCATTTACCGACGATAAGTTATTTGTCTGACGGAGTCTTCACTTCCGCACCACAAACTGCCGCGACCGCCACTGGCACGCTCACTAATGCAAGTTCATCTCTTGCCGTGAAGGCATCGAAAGCAAAGCGGAAGTCTACTGGACAGATATACCTTCAGATATGCCACGACCCGAAAGCGAGTATATTGTACGTCACGGTGCTGAAAGCGACTATCAGTCCCAAGTATCTCAGTGAAGATGGCATAGATCCAGTTCTCGTTGACCCTTACATAATCTGCAATGTTTATCCGGAGCGCGTAATTGAGAATCAGCGGAGAACAAGGCATGTGCCAATGTGCTCCGAGCCTGAGTATCACCAAACTATGGTGTATCCCAATATAAGCGTGGCCGACATCGGGGAAAAGTTTTTGGAAGTTTGTGCGTGGAATTACAACCCAAGTGGAGACGACGAACTGTTTGGGAAAGTAATACTTCCGCTTTCAGGTAATCACTTCCTTGCATGTGGGATGATGAGACAAAAGAAACCCCCTTCTTGTACAGTTTATTCCGAACCTGTTTTTCTCTTCAAACAACACCAAATTTGTAGATATTGCGGCAGCCAAAGCCTCTTCTTTTTTCTTTGACTGTAAATGTATTTATAATGGAGATTGGAACGGTGTGTAAATTCAGAAAGGATCCATTTCACCACCATTACTATCACATTTTGCTTACTCATTGTCGGTTCGTCTACTTCCTGTTGCACTTTTAGCATAATTCTTTGCATTCGCTGTCAGATCTAATTCCATGGCATGATTTTTTCCTTACTACTTACTTGGTTATCACAGAAACAACAGCCTTTTTTATCCTCATTAATCATTTCTCACAAAAAACTGGAGAAGTCTGAAGGTGAAACGAAGATTACGATTACGATACACCTTGAGAACTCGAAGTATCAAGCATATTACTGCATGGACCAAGTGTGTATGTATATATGTATACAACATGTACAATAAACAAAGTGACGGAAGATAAACTTGTATACATACAATTACAAGAAAAACATAACATTTTCTCCTTCGTGTAAAAACCTCTTTGTAAAAAGACGGAATGAAAGATTATCTAACACAATCCACTCGACCGTTTTATACAGCATGTCTTGGTATTTTTTTCTCTCTCGCCCGTTTTTAATCTTTCTTACAAGCACGTAAAATTTTGCATCAAACTTTCTCAACTTTCACTAATTACAATGTGAGAGCGATGCAATAGCGCACGCTTCTCCTGTCCAACCTCTTTCAGTAAGAATTACAAGTATTGCGAATAACTGTGTCGTAATGCAGTAGACATACTTGTGTAACTTGTTAATTATGATTCAACAGAGGAGGGCATTTTGGACGAAAATCCTCATTCGTATCCTTTGCGGCTGGAGGAGAAGCTTTACCGAAAACGGAGTAGCTGTGCAGTCCTAGGAGCAGCGGGAACATACACCAAGTCGAGTAGTGTGAGTAGTAGTAGCACGGATTTACGCAGGAGGTCGACCGTAACCTCGCATTATCCGTCGACCCTGCCTGTCACAGGTATGCATTCCCCCTCAACATTATTAGATTCAATGTACCACCTCCAATTTGTATTAGAACAGGTGAAGTAGTCACACTTCGTGACATTTCATAGACGAAATTCATAAGGGAATCACGGTGTGTGAAAAGCTAAAATCATACTTTACGCCAATTAACAATTAAATGTCAGATCTTGAATCAACATGCTCCTATCCCTTCTTACACTTGGATGAACAAAAGTAATTAACTTACTAAACCTAATTCGTAGTAGAAGTTCCTTTCACAATCACACACATCCTGCGTTTCTCTACTACCCAATCGTTTAATATATAAAAAGAACAATTTTTTCGTCATACAAATACAGGGGGATAGCAATAATGCCATACAGGAAAGCAAGAATCCGTGTTTCAGCCAATTGCAACGATAAGAAATTTTAAGAAAGTAAATTTTAGAGAATCTGAAGTTATTTTTTTGAGTTGAAATTAAAAATTACGTAGAGACGAAAAAATTCTTCAATCACAAATTACAAATCACATTCAAAAAATTTTGACCTCAAAATTACAAATTACTTTTTTAAAGATTTGAATCCAAAATTACGAATTACAAGTAACTAAATTACAATTTCAATTACATTATACACTTCAAGTTAACAAAGGTGTTCTGTGACCATTAATAGGTGACTACTTGGTTGACCTTACTAGCAAATGTGCAATATATGCAAAAGTTTTCATAAAGATACTAAGAGCACATCAAAAATAGGTTTAGCATTTTATTTGTTCTCTTTGGAGCTCATGTTTAAAATGCTTTAGTTTTCTACTTTTGACCTGTATCTCTGGTTTTCTTCAGGAGTACAAAATTACAATAGGTACAAAAGACAAACAGGAAAAAATAAAATCGTCATTTGCTAAACCTGATCTTTACGTTTATATATTTTCTGGAAAATTATTGTGGTATATTTCCCTGTTTTATTTTAGAAAAAAAATCGTAATTTGTATTTAATATACATTTTGCAAAACAGCAAACAAAATTACTTTTCTCGAATTTTGGTTCCTCGGATTCTCTGGTAAATTGTTTACCTGGCTTTAGCTCAACAAGTTCTTATAATTAGACATTCCAAGACAAGGGTACAGTCTGAGTCTGTACTTTCTACCCACACACGTTATTCAATTTGACAGTCGAACACGTAACGACAACAATTTGAAGACACTGCCTTGTCGCAATTAAATGAAACAATACGTGAAATGTTTCAACTCCTGTCGCATCATGTGGAGTTAAGTAAATATTGCGAAATACACTTTGCGTCCAAGCAATCCTATCACCTGTGTTTGTACACAGTCAACAAATGGTCCGCCAAAGTGAAACGTAAAGCACTTTCCTGACTTTCTTCGAAGCTTTCTTCTTAAGTCAGAGCAAATACACATGAAATGGCTATAACTTTCACTCACTAAAATCACACATGCAATCATAAAATAAAAATGAGCCGTCTGTGGCTGCTTACGAAAAGCAACTTTTTTAAGTACATGCATTTAATTTTTGTTAGCAAAAGTGATTTGTTCAGGAAATTACAAATCCGTCAAAATGTCTTTCTCACCCAATCCATTGTGTTTATCACTCACGTAGACAGCTACATCAAGGGCATGAGTAAATATTCTGTTGAAGTAGAGCGGGAATCCCTGTGTTAGAATCTTTGATATAAGAAGTAAAGTTTTGATCTGCTCGAACGCACATTGCATGCCGCATGTTGAAGCAACATTTTTTATAAGATTTTTTTCCAAGAGTGTGGATTCCTTTTTTTGATGCGGGATGGTCTTATATAGAAATTGCATGTCGGTTGCACGATCTGAATTGGAAAATAAACTCTTTCAAGTCCTTTTATGACTAGATCCTGAAAGTCTGTATTCAAGTATTTAGGAAAGAAGTCCCCTTCCTCAATCTGATTTGTTTACTGTATTGTCACCGTGCGTGTTGTTGGCACTTGGCAGGAGGAATTCACAAGAAAATCAAAATGGGGAAGATGTCAATCATTTCGCCAGGGACAATAACCTCATCAGCTACATCATTTCCTACAGATTGCCATGCCACTTTTTGCGTAATTTTATAAAGCAGTGTATTTTTTTTGTTTTCAACACTAAATCAGGGAAGCTAGAAGATTCAAGAGATTTGTACATAAATAGAAGTTAAAATATATTTACGTATTTATTTCAACTAGCGTATTTGATTGAAAAATTTTCATCGTCATTTTTGAACCTATGAAAATCTCGCATTAAGTATTACAGCTATTAGGGCAGCTATTATAAATATGTGTGTATATATGTATATGTATATATTGTACATATGGATGAATTTACGATTTGTCGCACGTAAGCTAATGTCGTTCTTAATCATCTCTGATGACACTGGATTTTTCAAATTGATTGATGACTTCAGATTAAAGCGGTGGCAGCAATGTTTGCTTTTGTATATTTGGATGCAGCCCACGTGTGTGACTAGTCGCCTTTTTGCAGCTACACACCAATCATAGCCGATGGGGACCGGAAGTACAGTAATCACTCTTTTTGTGCTTGGCAGGGGGAGGGGGGTGCTGCCACAGACAAGTACATTATTTCACCTGAAATTGTCAATACGATGTAAAGTAGGTTCGGGAAAGTCTATTTTAAGAGCGAGTATGGTAAAATTTCAAAAAGTTACTTTAGCCATACATGTCAGAATACCTACACATTTTTGGTAAATTCTCTTCTCTCTGTCTTTTCTTACTATGGACCATTCTTGTACCATAAAGTCCTCTTGTAAAATCAAAGTGCTTTTGATGGAAGCAGCGCACAATTTTACGATATACATATCGTCTCTTACCTTACACTATTAGAAATTTCTTCAGATACATACATACTGGTTTATGTATATAATCGCACTTCATTGATCTGGAGTGTAACACAAAAAAGGCTTTACATACTAAACTACTATAGTACGTACGAAAACCAAAGACAATATTTAAAGAAAGGACTATCGCCTATTATTTGAATAAGTGTAAACGAAATTACAAAAAACTACGCTAATCGCGATACGTACCATTTGTAATATATGTATTGTAAACTGTCTTCGATAAAACAAGTGTTTAGAAATAAGAATTGCTGATTTCAGTGTAAAAAATGACATTTTACATACACATGAATAGATGTACTACTAATAGTTGTAAGCAACTATATTTTTTAAGTCCTTGTGTTCCTTAGCGAGCAGCAAATTCCAGGGAAAGTGATGATGAATGTGTTCATATAACCCAAAACCCCATTTATACATTAATCTGCTGGATAAACCTCTTCATTCAAATACGATTGATCAATTTATATATAAAGTAATTTTTAACATTTATATTGAGCTTTTTCAAGATCTCATCTCAGTGTGCCCCACCAAAGTATTTCTGGCCACAGTCGATTTGTCAGAATATTTGTTTGTAATAACCGTTTTATGAAGGCACTCTTCTATGCTTCTACTACTTTTTCATGCACCGTATTAAGTCTTTTCTGAGCAGTTTTCGAAGTCTAAATTCCATGCAATACGTTTTGTTTACATCTTACACAAGCGTATCTGTTTTGCCCGTAATAACACATTGATTGGTATCTCGGAGGGTACTCAGATCATTATATCAATTTTATCACCAAGTAGGCTTTAAATCTCGTTACATATGTATGTACACATACAAAAACTATTATGAAAATCTCTAATGTGCTGTAAGAATTACTTGTTCACTATTCCACCCCCAAATTGTCTCGCACAGTGCATAGGTATAGGAAATTCATATCATTATAAATACTTTAGCTATGCGTAAAAATAAGACAGTGTCGAAGTCGTCATTTGTTGCGAATTGTTAATAATGAATTATTTCGTATCATCGTATTACCCAGGAAAAACAATGATTCGGCATTTAATGTTAAATGTTTCGAAGAATTACATATCGCACAAGAAATAAATGGCATGGAAGGATGAATATTAAACAAAACACAGTTTTGAGCAAAGCGACGCTTTCATTCCTTGGGTTTATCAATTGTGTTTTGAGAAATTAGTCTTCTCTATCGATTCATTTCAATTTGAAGTAAGTAGTACAAAACCTTAAAGTTATATATAGAGATGCTGGAAATGCTTATTTTAAGGCGCTTTTACGGGTTAGTAATAAATATATTGAAAAAGAATGTGAGTTCCTTTTAAGGGCATGGACGCAGCCTACACAACGTTTAACAACGTAGTCTTCTGTAGTAAAGTTATGGTTGACGGGTGGTAACGAAGTTTTTCGTTTTTCAATCCAGAAAAACCTATTCAGTATCTCAGAATGGTGCTCTCTTTGCCAATTCTCACGTTGCTTTTTCTTTGCATTTATTTTCTTGCTCAATTTTTTTTTGTCTTTTTGAACTTTCTTTCACAATTCTGCCAAGTAAACGTGGAAAAGTAGGTATTGGTAAAGCGGATTTAGGAGTTTTCAGTTGTATTCAAAATACGCTGGAAAGTCGACTTGGCTTGGGAAATTGAGATTGCATCATTTTTTTCTTCACACACGGGAAAGCGTCAAGGTAGTGACTTTATCTCGTTTTGTATGTAGTTGATTAGGTCGAGCTACGGAAGAAAAAGATAATTTCACAATACTTTGCTATAAGTTAATAAGTTCACAAGTTTTGCATCTATTGATTCGAGTGTCGAAATTAATATTTACGTAACTGTGAAGTTAGTCGGGGCTTTTTGAGACATCTTATTCATCATAAATTGGGAAAGACAGCATTAACTAGGTAATCGCAGCTTTTTATCGCGCAAAAGATTCTGCAATTTTAAATTTTCGGGCGAACTACAGGAGTGTCCTTAAAACTATCTAACGCAACCTTATTTATAATAAAAAGTGACATCGCACAAAGTAGCTACCTATACAACAATAGTGAAATACATAAATCATACAATGCCTATTCATAACATAAAAAGTATACAATTGTCTGCGCCAACAATACCTGGGATATTTAACGGTGACCTACGCTTTATACTTACTTAATGAAATTTAAGGAACATTAATGCACAATGGCAAGGCAGTAGCTTTCAAACCAGCTCTGTAAGAAGGGTAAAGGAGAGAGATAAGACAAATTTGTAGTTCATCCGATTAAGGACTTCACCTTGAAACCATATTTTTCCCTTGTATTTCATCTTAAACCAATTACTTTGTACTTTTGCCAAACATGCATACACATAGTTACACAATGCTGTCTCAACGCACGTTACTGCTGGTGCCCTCCGAGATGCCTGTTCAAGAAAGTCCAATTTATTTTCCAGATCATAAAACCATGAAATTGATTCCATTTTTTAGAAGAAATGTTTAATCAGGCCTGCGAGATGTTTGGTATATTATATCTGGATATGAAATGCACAATAGTGCATTATGACAGCTACATACATAGTAGATAGCTGTACTCTTTTGATGATATTACACATTACGGAGAAATTGTGCTTCAGCAGATTTGAGTGAATGTCTTCCTTGTGATCACCAGCAATGAGACAGTGCTGATATGGTGCTATAATTGAATTATAAATTTTAGACTACGGCAGATTAGAAGTACGTTAAGCCTAAGCACTTACTATACTACTACAGCTTGTTATTGGGTAAATAATTTGCGTGGGTGGGATTATTACACATTTTAAAAAGGCAACCATTTTTCTTGACGTGGGTACCAAGAAACGTACAAAATCCATTAATTAGTAATTATCTTATTAGGCATAGCAGTATAAGACATCGTGTTTCAATCTGATGAGAAATTGATAGACCAAAAGAACGGCTGGCCTGGTCTTATGTAAATACATTCATTTTTAACGTAGAAAATGCAGACGTATAGTGGCAAAGAAGGTCATTATAAAAAGTATGTATGTCGTAGCACGATTCACCCAATGGTTAAGATATACAGTTTAAACCTGATAAATGGAGCGATAGAAAAAATTAATTTCTATAAATATCGTAACTTCTAAATATAAGCACTCACGGAAGATCAATATCGGTTTGAATGATTTTCGTACATTGAAATAACTTTCTTGTGCTTACATTTCCAGCACTCTAGTAATTCATAGTGTAGACAAATTACTTAATTGTTCTTTTCAAAATTTCCGTTAGACCTAATTTGATACATTTTCGCTATGCATATTTATGAGCAAAATTAAATTACATTTCCATTCTGCTACCTAAAGGTGTGGCCCATGATCAAGGATTTATTTTCTGTATTCATTTCACACGTTTCAGTCATCGTTTGAATGTGTATGTCGATGCTTCTTTGTGTCTTCCTTCAAAGCAAAAATAAGTCGCAATCTCATCTCATTAACCTAATTAGCTCTGAGAAATGTATTATGGTGATCATGTGCAAGTCAAAACCTATGCTTACGGAGATTTCACAACAAAGTTTCAAACTGAAAGAGTTCCGTTGCCTTTATATATTTTGTAATGGACTCTTAAAATTAGCTCAAAGCGCAAATTTATACAAATTTCAGCGTATTTCACAAGTCATTATGCCTATTATCTGGGCTTCATTAGCCGCATTCATGCTGACGTGTGTAGCGACTGATCTCTGATTCCTAAAGCACTAACTTCCACTCTATAATAAAAATTATCTCTTACCGAAACGAGACCCAGTCACTGTGAAATCGTTACTGAAGTGAATGCCCTTTAAATTATTTCATTGGTTGTTTGATAGCTGAAAATGTGAAGCTGGGGCATATGTATGAAAGTCATTTTAA
>JAHZMY010002618.1:0-32305 GCA_027743915.1 Seira sanloemensis | reverse complement strand
TATTAATTTGATTAAGTGTTTCCTTAATTTAGTCGCAAAACGCGGTCAAAGGTGGTTTTTCGTGCTTTTGGTACATGGAACATTTCGCACGGCCTGGCTCACATAAACTATGATGCATGATGCACACGCATCACCAAAGCTATTCTTATGGTGCTTGTTTTCCAAAGTATTCTGCTTCTCTGCATTCGTCACCTTTTGCATTAAAAATAATCTCATTCACCCACTACCATTTTTTTGTCAAAATTAAGTACAACGCAATAAAAACCAATCCTATTTTCCCTACTACCATGATATTTTGTCTTTGAAGAAAACCCATTCCATTTTATTCTCACCATCGCATCAACTTCTCGCATAAAGGCAAATCTTCAAAATCCATCACTACTTAAATTTCAAACTCCCTTGCCGTATGGATGGTGCCTTGCTTGAGTCTTGTTACCAACTGCCTTTGTTATTATTATTGCTTAACATATTGTCAGTGTAACATGGGATATGGCTTCGATTCACATGGCTGCTGCAAGCATTCCCAACTGTTTTTTGCAGTGAATTCAGCGCAGCGCAGCAGAGCTATTAGTCCTTTACCAACATAGCAGCGTCGTATGTTGCATGTACAAAATACAAAATGAACAAAGCATTGGGTAGAAAGAGCACATCACGAAGCACAGGGCTTCTTTTTGGAAGAAAGAAGACAAAGCGTAAAACGATGTTTTACTTCAGTCGTGTTGTGGGAAGCAAATCGAGTCATGCAAAAAAGAGAAGTAAATACATGAAGACGGACTTTAGTTCACGGGCACGAAACTCTTATGGCTTATAGTTGCCATCCACAAAAAGTGAAGGCAATGGCAAAGGCAAGGAAAGAGCCAAAGCTTTTGCTTGAGAGCTCGACAGATAGCATGAAGAAATAAAGGTTATACTCGGTTCCTTTGTGTTGTGTGCGTACACGGAATATTATGCCAAATGCCATCACATCTCATAGCCTTCATCATGTATTAAACCGTTTTAAGTGATATAGAACACCCCAGCTGATCTACGTATGTTATCCCTTACTTTTTTAACATGACTTTCTGTGACTTCTATCATTTCATAATAGTAAACAACAACAAAAACACTAGATGTTTGGTTTGATATGAGGGAACTCGAAGCCAATCTCCCTTCGTTCACTTTGCACACGCTTACATACATGCTTTGCGTGGCATGGTGACTTATTCAGCTTTAATTGAGATTGAGAAAGGAACGATGAGATCAGTTGCAGTTGCAAAAGTATATGAGCAAAGTTTTTTTTTTACTCCGTCTCTCCTGCCATCGTCATAATAATGAACATCGTCATTAGAGCTCTCAACGTTTTTTGTTTTGCGTACACCTTTGAAAATGATAATACCACATGCATAAAAAATACTGCAGAAAATAACACAAAGACGAGATAATATATGGGATTAAAGTACTGGGGATGTTTAATGTACAAGTATGTAATTCAGCAGGTGCATTGTCTGTGTGAATCATTCGCATTTCGTGGATTGAAGTGATGTACACAAGTCCATTGTTCGTATGTGTACGAATATTATTTTTTGCTATTCGAAAATGACAATCTTATTTTTTGGTACAATATGTGTATAGGCATATAAAATTACTACTTAAGTCTGAGCACAATCTTTTCTGTTGGAACGTCCACATGTATAAAAAATGAGAGAGAAGCGAAACGTTCTTAATTGGCTGTTATGATTGCCTAATGAGCGCAAAAGAAGCTTCAGATTCGACTCAGCTCTGAGGCTGGAAAACAGGCATTTGCTGCAGTGCCCAGAAGATTTCATTAAATGTGATATTACACTCCTAGTATCAAAGTCCATTCAAAATGTGCAGCTTTAATTTTAACTGCAGTTTACATAGCTTGTAAAATATCAAAAGATTAAGTGCTTCAGTGTTAAAGCAGCAACTCAAAAAAAGTACTTTGAAATGAGAACTTGATCGTCCAAAAAGAAATGTTTTGTATAAAGTTTGTGTGTGAAATCAAAAGTAAAGTGAAAATAAAAATCCATTGTTTAAAACTCGATATTTGCTGACAATTAAATAATCGTGGACTGTACAGCAGAGCCTCTACTGCTCGAAAAACGAGGTTAAAATGAAGTAGATGTGCTAAACTTTTTTTAAGAAAAAAAGTTGTACTGGCACGTTATTTATACCCTCCTACTTTGTGTCGCACATCAAGATGCCTTTTATTTCAAAAGACTGGAGATCTCCTGGGGAGCACTGGGTCAAAATTGGGCCTGGGTGGGAACGAGCTAAAGTGATTAGTTATCTAAAGTAAGTAATACATAATATAACGTTTACACCTTGTCTTTTCCTGAATAGAGTACCTAATGAGTCTTTTAGATTCTAGACTTTTATATACATATTTACAATTTCAGTGCACTTTACTTTTGTGAGGTTCCACAAAGGATGGACACATTCTAGTTTTGTATTTGAAATTATCCATTCAATAGTTACGGAAAATTGCATGTCCACGTTAGCTGAATAATTTTTACAAATCATTTAAAGTACATATTTAGATACATCATCAAATGTTGCAAATTATAATCTTATTCTCAGTCTTATAAAATCCTTATGCTTTTACTTGCTTGTTTAAACACAATTCAGCATGCGAGACATTTCACTAATTAGGTATGTGTATGATGATATGATGCTCATGAGCTCAGAGTTAATAAGCCATTAAACAACATTTGCAGTAAACAGCATAAGCGGCCAAATAAATAGCAAGTAACCTATAATGGCTGGTTTTTAATAGTACGCTTGGCTTCAAGTCTCAATTACGACTGGTGGGGCGCACAGTTCTTTTTGTAATTTTACACTTTTAGAATCCAAAGATCATCACCGATTGAGTTGAGATGACTTCAAGTTGCTTCACATACAAAAAAGACTCTCTGGCTTTGTTCTCTGCTCAATAGTTGATGGAATGAAATAATAACCTTGAGATTTCGGCTGCAGAAAAGAGATTCACACTTACTATGTATTGTATATGTACACACTCCATTCATTCATGCATGATTTGTGCCATGCTTGTTGCTGCAAACTATTTCATAGTTTAGGGAAAAGTTAAGTTTGCTTCATTTGCAACTTATATTTAAATCTAAAACGCCGAACAGATAATTTATGTCTCATGCGAAAATGCTTCAAGACCCTTTTGCTCCTTGCATTAAGAGCAACCAATACGTTTTTCTGATGAATCATTTATAGATAGCGTACACTCAAAGTTTGGTTTCTGATCCTCCAGCTTTGACTGAGATGGGAAAAGATGACAAATAAATGTATGCATCAGTTGTCTGGTTAAATGTTTTTCGGAATGAACTGTACATTTCTTGCCGACTAAAATTGGCATATTACATTGAGATTAATTAGTTATTACTGTCAAAGTCAAGGAAGTCTTATGTTGAGATAACCGCACGCGGTGATGACCTGACCTAACTTTACACGGAGTGTACAATCAGGCTTCCGCTTCTCTCAACCGACTTGTCTATTAATCAGCTCACCAAGTTGTAGATCTGATTATAATTAGCTAAATTTGGGCTGTTGGTTAACAAAATTTATGCATGAACATTTCTGATATTCTTAATACATAATTTCTTTTGCCTTCAATTAAAGACCTAGTACAAGACGACCTCCGTATTTGTATGTATATTCCGATGATTAGATTTAATTTTCTATTTCAATAATTTTACTGGCTGTAAATCTAGCAGAAATCTAATAGAAAATTAATGTAAATGATGAAAAATAAATTTAGTTGATCTCATTTAGTACCTTTTCAACTTGTCTAAGAGACTTTGTCTTCTTCTTTTTAGCTCCGAAGAGTTTAAAGGTGTCGTTGGTAAAGGTAAGTTTCGATTCTAAATTTTAATTGAATAAACAAAAAATGCGCTTGGCTTTCCAACATGAATAGTGCGCAGGAGCAATTCATACATCATGTAATGTAACACAAAATGGTATTATCAGCATACTTAATAAAACTATCATTTCAAACTATCAAAACTAAAATATCACCCAAGATTGTGCACTTCCAATGCAACTTTTGTGTTATAAGTTTTACGCAGACTTTAGTTATTATTTTCGAGACCAATTTGAAGATTGCATTTTACAAATTGGTATCAGTTGTCGTGAGAGGTGTCAACCGTAAAAGTTTCTCTAAATTTTTAATGTACATTTCATGAAAGACAGTTTAACTAATAGAAACATGTAGGTAGTATTTTTTTTTTAATTACCCATAATGTTTTTGCTCTCAAGAATATCTCCACAAAAATGCTTTTCATATATTACATTACATACTTACATATGTGTGACATGTGACACATGAGCCTAATTCATTTATATTTGCTACTTCATTATAATGAGTATGCGAACGACGCTTTTACTTGATTGCACGTGACTCCTACATATACAATATAAAGTATTCGAGTTTCAAATAAACGATGAGGAAAATGATCGATATGAAAGAGAGAAAGTCTAATACTCCTAGCGATCCCATACGTTTGGCACCGCATCAATTGACTTGGGTCGTCGTTGTAGTGTGGGAATATTAAAGTTGCATAAAAATTAGTCATTAAAAGCGTCAAATCATAAAGACGCTTGGATGTTGTCGTAATTAAAACTAAAACTATTTTTTCTAATTATTCTGCGTCGTTTTTTGTTTGACATCAATCGAATGATAAGAGCATAGACGTCAAATAAAGTAAGCATTGCTATAAAACTTCCTTATTTTTTCACTGCTGCTGCTGCTTACATTCGGACCATATCGGTCAAAAATAGTATGTTCGTCAAAGTAGAGGAAAGTCAAGTGCGTGATGACTCCGTTATTTTGGACTGACTTGTGAAAATAAGCGTTATCATAGTCTTTGTTGTTGTTTTCAGATGAGTCATCTCAACCTCGTTATAACGTGACAACAAGAACGAGCAAAGAGGTGAGCTGATGCTGATATGCATACACCAGCGTGTTGGCGATATTTTAGTTGTGCTTTCTATATCTTTAATACCAATCAGAACAAAAACTGGTTACATTGTACATACGTATATCCTTTGGCAAAACAAAGAGAACGCCAGGAGATAACGGAATTTTGGCAGATGTTAATATCCTGCTTTCGAATCATAATTTACAAAATGCATTTTTTCTTATGGTGTATTGGTGAGTTTTAAAAATGGCATTGTCTTGAATGCCCAGAAATAATATTGTGGTATAACATTTTCCGCCAAAAGGTCATTAAAGGAACAATGTAAATGCCTCAGGATACCAAAGCCTAATGTTTTTAAAGGTGGGACTTTGATGAAATAAAATCGACCTTCAACCAGTTTACATATTGGCCAAGTGCATTTTTAAAACTGATCGAATGCGACTAAACATGTGGGGGAAATATTTGTGGACTTTATTAGCTGTCCCAGAAAAGCAAATTTCTAAATTTCCGCATTTCCGTTTCAAATCATTATCTTTTTATGTAGCTTTAGATTTGGTTTTAGCCGGTTTATTCCAGTATTTTAAAAACCATCGAAATGGACTTTACAAACTGGTTAAGTTGAAATGAACGTATTGAAATAATATTGAGCTGAGAAAACTTTTTTTGTAGATTCGAAAACAGAACAACTTGTCTGAAGCTCTCCTCCAACTGGATTTTTACTCCGCTTGCCACAACATTCGACGATTCAATTATACATGTCGGATGATCCAGCTTCTGTTATTTAACATGAACTATTTACCTGGGAACGTTCAGAGAATCCTCATAAGGCTGATTGAAGAAATGGCAGCTCATTCGAGGGAGAATGGATGGAAAGGAGAAATGAGAAGTATTTTGGAGCTGATGAGGTTTGACTGACATATGACATAAACGGTATTCAAAAGCGGAAATGTAGTCTAATTTCGTTTATATGATTGGTTCCTTGAAGGGATAACATTGTGAACCAACCTGTGTGGGGAGGTCAACTTGGGTCCACCAAACTTTGGGAAGAGCATAGAAATAACATTCAGAAAATTTTGAATACCACCTCAGAAGAGGATTTTGACAGCAATAAGGTATCTACATGCGTCTAATGACGATGATTTAAACGATTTGATTTCTTAAAAATGTATTGGGGACCAAACCAACTTGTATGGTCGCATGAGCAAACATGGTCCGTCTACTTATCTTAATATCCTAAGCCGAGTTGCTGGAAATGGCTTGCCGATTGGCTATACTTTTTTCATTGAATTTCTTACTCACATGAATTTTTCTCACTTTGTTCTAGGGTCCCCCAATTCTCCATTTTCCGGAAGAAGTGATTCGACAAATCCTGCTCAAACTGAGTAGTGACAAGGACATTGACGCTCTCTCAAATACTCATTTACTCTTCAAAGATATCTCCAACGAGAACCGAGTTTGGAGGCAGTTGTGCAACTACCACTTCACTGCAGCTCAAAAGGAGCAGTTGCAGCAGCAACTTATTCAGTCAACTAGTAATAAAGATTTTTGTCGTAAAATGGGCAACAACAATGATGATATCAACATTTACCATGATAGCGCAAATAATGACATGGACAGCTCATCGCCTGAAACTGCCACTCCAACGCAATGGAAGCTAATGTATAAAAAGTTGAAAAGAAAACATGGACTTAATAAGGAGGAGTACGCGGAGGAGCTCAATCTCTGCAAGACCTGCGGACTCCTCTTCTGGACTACTTCTTCGTCAAGCCCACACGACTGTGGAATGGCTATACTTATTCGAGTCAAACCTGGCGACTTTATCAAGTATTTTTGTGTTTGACTTACCCCGACGTGATTCCTTACGATGGTTTTACAATTTTAGTCAGAAAGCTAAAGTGAATTTATAATAATTTAATTGGTAATGGATTCGTAGTTACTCGTGATAATTTGTACGACCATTTAGTTTAGCTTTATGTATCATTTCGGTACTTTTTAAAAAATAGTGCTCGTTGTGTGATTACAAGATGAACTCTCAAGCCGAGAGAATATATAGACCGTTTCGCATCGCATTTAGGAGTTCTGTGAAAATAGAGCGATCTTTTTATTATCTGATCCAGATACGCTAACCGACTGCAAACAATCTTCTAGGGGAAACTGATTCGAAACAAAGCCGTTACACTTACCGCAATATCTCATACGTAATGTAAACATATGGGTGTTTAGATAAATAATTGTATGATTCTTTAATCAGAATTTAATGTATGAAATTCGCCGTGCTTTGACACATGTACATACATATTAACAGTAACAATCACATCATTTATAGCAGTTCCTAAATCGTAAGAGAAAAAGGTTTTCCTTTGCTTTGTTTTACCAATGTCAAATCATGTATTTTCCTGTCACATAAAATTTGGCCAGCTACATATTTTTATTGTCACTGTGAATTGTTCTTATATTCTTTATTAGAAAAACGGCAATTGATTAAGAAATTGAAATTATAGTTGTACACCTGACCTGCATACATAAATGATGCTCCGTCGTGTACTTTGCAACGGACTAACACAATGTGTCTTGTGAATATATACACTTTTATGCAATGCACGCCCATAATTTATATAATATACATAGGTTAAGACAGAGCTAATCAATGAGTGAGTTTTAATTGCCTTTTACCATAAAGATTCAAGGGCTAAATAATTCGTCAGCATTGAACAGCGTAATAAGGATCTAAACTAAACTATGTAGATATCCGCAAACCCCCAAAAATTTGTTATTTAGCTACTGATCTAACGTAGGATTGAAAAATGTAAATAGAGTAGGTATATTAATAGTATACTGTACTGGCGTTACGCATATCGGTCGGTCTATGTCAAATTAGGTTTCGTTATCGTTTGTTTGAATGAAAAACTCCCACCACCATGTTGACTTACGTAGTCGCCTTGATTTCAGTTGAATTAACCTTACCCTGGAGTATCTACTACTTTTCGTTTTTCTGGTTCCGATAAATGTGGTCAGCCTTCTACCATCTAATAGTTCTGTGTATTTCATAAATGAAACGTCTAGTTGTGTCATCTTTGTGATATGTGCTACTGATTACTGATAAGTACTACAGTGAAAACTAATATCCGCAAAGCTAAAACAGATTCAAACGAAATATGCTTTCACCACGCAAAGGAAATGCCACATACGCAGTTTTGATTACGTTTTCTCGTGAGTCAAAAATAGGTCGAGATGTGAATACTATAAATAATTATTATATTACAGTACTTGTATCGTATATATATTGGTATATTACGCAATAATCAGTCACAAATACGCATCGTATCTACATGTAAAATCGCGACATTTCTGCATACATTACTACGCAATATGTAATGTACCTTATGTCCATATTTTGGAGTAGGGGATAAGGTAAGGTAAAAACAACGCAATAACGCATTTCGAGTAACTTGTTTATATAGTATTTATGTATTAGAAGATGGGGTCATTGTATCTCAAATTATGTGGACGATATCATAATCAATAATTGTGTGTAAATATTAATATTAGTTTTCGAGTCAGTAAGTTACTTTATCACACCACGAAAAGCATTCTTTGCACAAGTAAAATGTAAATACTTTTTCGTACACCTTTGTTCAAGAGTTTTAGAAGGAAGTAGTCATTTGCTATAAGCGCCATTAGATATTACGAGAGAAAAAAATCGTTACCGGTATAAAATGAATCCCTTAGAGTGTGTTTATAAATAGTCTCATACAGGTTAACAATCGCAAAGCGTCTGAATGTTCATACGAGAAACGACAGAAATATTGTAGATACGTGGCAGATGCCAGAATTCCTATACACAGATTGTACAATTGATTTGGGTGCTTTAGAGAAAGTAAAGTATAATGAATTAAGTCGGCAGTTTTAAGTTGTTAGTGTTATTCCGTGTGAACTAGAACAGTTTAAAAAACGAAAATATATTTCGATCCTATCCGAAATTTTAATGAGAATTGATGCAAATTGTATTTTTGATGTGCATGAAACGTTACGGTTAAATATGCTTTAAGATGAATTCAAATGAAATGCAGTAGTTTTATTGTTACATACTATGCATTTAAGTGTTCCTTGATGTATTGGTTCGTATCCTATACCTATACACATTAAAGCAAATCAAAACGTGACTTTTCAAGAATTTTTGTGATTTTTTATTAAAAGTTTTGATTCATGATCATGATTTAATATTTCCTGGACATTCATATTCACGTCTATAAAATATAATGGCTAAAATATTTCTAGTCTGAATATACTACTACTACTACATGCTCACAAGTATCACTTCCCAAGCACAATCGTTTATTTTATTATACTATCCTAACTTGTTTTACCGTTGGACTGTCCAATGTCTGGAGGGAGCTGTTCCGAGTACCCAAAGACAATTTATTCTCATTCACGCCATTATGAAAGCATGTAGAACAGTACAATTCTACATCTTGTCACTCATATTGTCACATTCAGTTCAAACCTCATCCGAATAAATAATTTAATTGGTAAAATACGGCGAGCAAAACCTATGTACATATTATAAAGTCAAGGAAATGTTATTTTATAGTTTTCTCAAAAGGGATGACTTTCTTAAAGTCGTTGATTATAGTTGACATTTAGATCCTAAAGTCAAATTACTGAATCTTTACATTATAATTAACTATGCACTACAACATATTCGTTCCGTATCTACAAATTTATTACTGGTACTTACGTCGTGTACATTTATGCTATTTCCAATGCTAGTCAATTTCAAATAGCTAATATAGGCTCAGGCATACAAAAATACACACAGACTGTAGTAACTGTTATCCCAGATCCTTTAGGTTCTAACAACCATCGACGAAGTCGTCCTCGCTTTTCGCACAAAATACATCCACCGCTTTCGCCAAACTCTGTCGGTCATCATCGGCAGCACGTTTTCTACTTAAAAAACGCCCCACATCAGAATCATCATGATTATATTTAACAAACAAATGAGTGGAAATTAATAGGGAATGGACGGTACCGTCTAAACTGAGTTTTGGATCTTGACGGCCGCACGAGTCTGGGCAAAGAATACCATGAGTAAGCCGCTTCAACGCAACGTTCCAAATTGATCATATCAGCGGTGGCTTTATTCGACAGAAGGGAGTCATATATACGTATATCAACATCGGGCTTGTGCCTGCAACAATATTAACTGCCTTGTCTGACCATTTTGATACCAAACTTGTGTGATTAATTAGTAATTTAGCATACCACAAGTTTCTAATGTCTCTAGTGAAAAGCTTTTCGCTCGCTTGCTCCCAAATATGAAACATCCGGAAAGATTTGACAAAGCTTGGATAACAAACTACATGGGTCAAGTCGATTATGTTCCAAATAGCATCTATGACATAATGGAATTTTCCAGCTTGATGGTGCAGGCCTCCTACCACGTTTTGGCAATATCTGATGTCGCCATCCAATGTTGAGCATGTTTTTTCAATCTGGAAAAATTAACTTCCATTTTCATACCAATCAGGACCACTTTCGTTTTATCTAACATGAACTATGTAGATTACCGACCAGTCCATTTTGATCGCAACCCGGAAGGGCGGTTTCCCCTTTAAGATCAAATTGTACTTTTTCTGTATCCATCCTACATGTCAAAAGAATCTCTTCAATCCACTTGTAATCCCTCAGCTCAATGTCTTCGATATATCGAAAGTCTTGTCCTCTGTGAAGGATCACGAACAACTCTAGCGCTTGTTCAAGAAAAATGTCTGAGACAAATAAAGACGGGCATTTGCTTCGAACGACTCGAGCAGCAATATCCAATAGTGCAAATGTCCGGTTCGGGGCAGATTGAGTTAAATCAGGACGGGGAAGTAGACCCACTTGACGCATTCTGACGTATTTGTTTAATTTGCGATGGAGGAAAAAGTTGGCATTGCTGGTAGTTCCTGCAACAACCTCTGAAGATCCTACAGTCATAGACTCCTCATCCTCCCCTCCATCTATTCAAAATACGAATTTGTATCTGAACATTCATTTCATTATTATTTTGTAAATAATATTTACCAATGAGTTCCCCGGAAGGTGTAAGCGACTTCTTTTCTCTCGGTCCCACGCCACCTGAAAGCCTCTTTCTTTTTCCAGCATCACATTGTAATTGGCATTCAGCTGCAATTGAACATTTTCTTTCATTAATTCAACTTTTGCTTGTACTAAATATTTGTTGATTTATAACTCACAAACATTCCCATCCATTATGTCGTAGCAGCGATGCGGCTTTAGTTCCGCCAGCACATATTCATTGAGCACAGTTACATTTCGCGGATCACACGACCTCATTACTCGTATTTTCATTCTTTCGTTATCTGTCAGCCAAACGTCTTTGTTTTCATAGGAAAAAAATCTGCATACTTGTTGATTCCTTCGTTGTTGAGGTTCTATGCAAATAAATCTATCCTCGCCTTTGAATAGGACTACTGGAAAGCCGTTCAACGTGTAGAAGGAATCCGACTTTGTTATCCCTTCCATTCCCATCAAATACGCAGCCCAATTTTGATTATCGGAAATGTCATCGCCTTCGGCAAAAACTGCCGCCGTGTCTCCATACACATCGGCAATGCCATTTATCAGTTTGATTCCAACGATATTCAAATCATCACTTTTGACATGGGCGCAAAATTCGTGAATAAAGCCGTCGTACAGCTCACACCCTTCAGCCCATGATCTATACCTACATATTGAAAAGGTGACTTAGATCTTTTCAAAACGGTTACAATTTAAGTGTTAGTTGTACATGTTCACATTAGTCCTTCAATCTTACACTCCCGTCATGCAGATACAATCTGGTTTTTTCCCTCCAAAATTGATTCCTCCGGCACAGTCACCCTCATTAATTATAAATAATTCATCTCCATCACAAAATGACAGAGAGCTTTGCGAACTCGTCAAATGTATTACAAAGCATGCTAAATATGGAATAATAATTTGACTTTCCATGCGTTTTGCGTTGAAAAACATGCTAAATTGTGGCTAATTAGGCGAGAGCTGAGATTATTTTATAGCTAGGTCGGTGATTGATAAAGCATGGCTTCAATGAAGATTGTCAGGTCAAAAGAATGCCTTTGTCTCTGAAACTTTCTAAATTCTGCGGTATGCGATACGTGGACTTTTCAGATTTATTTAGACTGCTGACTCGGGTAGAAAAACCGGGGACGTAATTGTACACCAAAAGAAAGTGCTTATTTAGCTGTATTTTATTATACAAAGTATGTATTCAATTATGCAGTGAGAGAGTGTGGACATGGTTGAGTGGAAGAAGACGAAGAAAGAGGTCAAAAACCAGTTGTTATCACAATCCAACTTGAATTCATGTCATTCAAGGAACTCGCGTTAATGCATTTGGAAAGGTGCCAATTATATTTGTATGAATGAAGTAAAAAATTAATTCATAAAATTCGGAGAATTTACTTTTTTATTGCTCAATTCATGCGAATTATTACGTGACACCTCCTTCTGACTTACATGGTCAGAAAAAGTTTTTTCAAGATAAAACTAAACTCGGGCATAAAAAAATATCAAACTCCTTTACTTTAAACGTTAAATAAAGTATGAACCGAAGTTCAAAAAAAAACTTAAGTGCAATCTCCAAACGAGTATTTTTTCTTCGGGATTGACGATTTTTCTAGTTTTCCCCATTTAAAGTATGTACCTATATATTTTTATACCTATTTTGTAATTAACAGTTGATACATAGTTGTCATTTACATGTACACACTATTCGATTTGACGACGTAATCCGTATTAATTACTTATTTCCCCCTCCTGGTCTGCTAGGTTGATCGGAAACCCTATCTTCGTTGGAAATATAAAATAATTAAATGTTTTTATAAAAAAAAGTATTACATAGTCATTTCAATTTATTTTAGCAAGATTATCGTACTGTTTTTATTCGTTGAGGTTAAATCAAAATTGAACATCGTCTTCATTGATTCATGGCTTCTCCGAGATTGGTTACAAAGTGGTGGTGAATAAGAGAGAGGAACTGTTTAGTAAAGTTTAAACAATAGATTACCTACTCTCTACATTGAATTTAAAAAGCAGAGATAACTTTAAAATGTTTAAGGCACGGGTAAGTACAATTTTAAAAAGAAAGAATAGTAGTCAATAGTCAGCTTTCAAGAGTATAGTACAACAACGGAAAAATTCACCAAAGGTTGCGGGGTATTATACCTTCTTCAATATCGCTATCACAGGAGTCAACCGGTGGGGCTGCACTTTGAAGCTCCACATTTTCAATTGTATGCGCTGGAACATGAAAAGAGCAGATTATAACGCAAAAGTAAAGCCCATCATTTTCAATTGTATTTCAAAATATTTAAAAAATTGAGCAAAGTTTCGGAGAATCTTCTTTCAAAGCAAAAATATGTTACCAATCTCAACTTCCGTTTCTATATACATACATATTCCCACTTTCCACAGTCAACACCAGCGTTTCCTAACATTTCAGGGTAGCCAAAATGGCAGTCATTCACTTTGTAAATGACAATGCATGTTAGTGTTTTTCATTATTTTTTCATGATTGCTTGTAAATTTTAGCATTTTTATGACACCCTCTACGCAAATTAGTGTACATCAATATCAATACATCATTTACCTAATTGATTTGTACTGGCCTGATCACTGCTCATCATCATCTCATCAACGTTTTTGTCATTGTCACTCTTTTCCTTTTTGGAAGGCGATATTTTACATCTATCATTGGCGTTTGCTTCTCCAATACTAATTGGTTCCAAATAAATCGCTACATGAAACGTATTCCATTAATTTGTTAAGTTATAAATTATCAACCTTGTCGTTTAAATGTAAACTTATGTATGTTAACGGACCTGAAGAGAATTCGTCAAAATCAGGATTATGCCCCGAAGACTGTATTTCATGATTTTCAAAGTCAGTGCCGATGCTGTCTTCTCCACCTCCAGTTAAATCTGGAGAAATGTTTTCGTTAATATTGATATTATCAACCTCTTTTCCAATCTCATTGATTTCTGATTCCAGATCTTGTAGCGCTTCATCCGATGGAACGTCTTTTTCCTGTACTTCTTAAAAGAAAAAAATAAATTCTTACAATACCCCAAAAAATTAGGCAAATAATTTGGACTTCATGTACATGTAATCATTATTATATAAATTAATGCCATCATGCACCTTCTTCAGATCCAATTTTATCAATTTCACGGTCTTGCTGAACGTCTTTTTGAGATCTACACTGGACTGAGGTACCTAATTTTTTCACAATATGCAGCATGAAGGTTTTTTTGTTCATTTTTTTTCCGGAGAACAGCATAAAGTGCTCATGGTCAATTAAATCTGTAGCCAGGGACCGCGTGAGCGGGGGGGGCATATGTCCCCCCTGAAATCTGAGAATTAACATTGTGAGATAGGAACTTCGCCATATGGCAATTCATTGCAGGATAGCAATGTCCCCCACGTTCCCCGCACACATTGTTAGGTTCCGCGGTGCCTGTCTGTAGCTAAACGGATAGAATATCTGCTCTGTACCTGTTGCATCATTGGAATTGGAAGTCTCGGCGCTACCGCTTTCAAATTGACTACGAATATCTGCAAGGCACTTCAAATCAAATTCCGTAATGGGTCTCACAAGCATCTGCGCAACTGGCAGCCCTAGCATGACCATAAGGCCGGAGATCACCTCGAGATCGTCATTGTCTACTGCAATTCTTCCGTGATGCAACAAAGACATTACTTGAGTCATGTGGCGCACATTCACATCAGGAAGAGTTAGTGCTGGCGTACTGTATGCATCCTTTCACACAGAAAAAATTAGACTCCAAAAACAATTCGAGATCACACTACTCAATAACAATCATTTCATTTCCAATCGTAATATTTTTTGTCACCTGTAACAGATTAAAAAGAAAGGTTGATGCACCCATCAAAAGGATTCTATGGACCCGAATGTGACCATCCTTGCACAAAATTTTCAAATCCGTAGAAGTATCTTCATTATAATGCTCCTTGGCTAAATCTGCCATAATCTCATTTAGCCTGTATACATGGACTTTAATTTTCCTCGAGTCGGTTATATATTCCGCCGCCATGACCAATTATTCTAAGCGTCACATTCACAATTATTACCTATTAATTGTAATTACACTCACGAGCTTCTAACAAACTCTTTCGAATCTCACAGGTACAATAAACATATTTTTAGTACTTAATTAAAGAAAATACTAACTCTTGAAACTTTTCAAGGTTTGTTATTGTTTTGTAAGCCCTCTCACATGTGCGTACTTCATCCGGGCTTGTCTAACTATAACTACTCGCTCGAAATGAAACATCACTATGCACTCTCACTAAAACAAGAGTTTTGACATGCAAATTACATGTGCCATGGAATATGAATGCGATGAGATCTAGGTATTTTTCATGTGTACATACTATAATATACACATTTTACGTATTTAAAAGAAAAGGTTACAACTGTAAAATAGTATTTCCAGCCAACCTAAATTATCTACATATAGCTTTGCATTTAAAAATAAAATCCTCGATGGCTATGTTAAAATTGTGCAGGTCTATAAAGACTCACCAGAGGAATTTTCCTTATTCTCACTTTTCCCTCTCCTTCCATCGTATATTAATAGATTGTTTTGAAATCTTTAAAATGTCGGCGTGACAATCCGGTTTTATCAAAGATCAAGATTCATGACTGATAAGGCGCGCCGATAATTCCCGTCCCGTCGCCAATGATGAATTAGATTAACTTAAAAAATTAAATGCAATCGATATTTATCTACAAATGTATTTACATACATACCTGCGAAACAAGGATATGAATACAAATGAAAAGCAACCTCCGTATCTAGCCTGCATTAATCTGATAATCCCTCCCTTCTGAACTTGATATCATATTTGCATTAGTGTAAAACAAAATTGTAGCCTCCGACTTTATTTAGTAATTCCATTCTTTGTTCGTTAGTACTTTACATCAACAAAATATCCCTGATGTGCTTTATGGACTCCTATATCAAGTGCTCTTCATACATGTACGAATTGCATTTGCATCATCAAAGTAAGTTTAGCTTGAGTATTGTATTTACTCATTTGATTAGGTTTCAATGACATTGGATGATTAGATGACACACGCATGGAGAATGGGATAATGATAGATAACATTTAAACGCTTTATCAATATCGACGAAAGGATGCTGACGTTAGGACGTCTGGTAAAGTAATGGCATTTTAATTGAATTTTACATTCAAATTTTTTACGCGTTTTTCCCTAAAATGAATAATCCAGAATTATGGAATTTCCATTTAAGAAAAAGTTTCCAAATGTTTTTTCTCCTTTTGTTTGCATCGAATTTCCTTTTGCAACCAATTATTGCTACAAACGATCTAGGCGGGAAGGTAATTATCTACATTTATAAGCGCTTTTTGAAAATTTCTTGAAAGTATAAATTTTATAAATACATTTAGTCTGTGGCAGTGGCCGGTAAAAACCCTCGTTTATGTAAATCAGGTGCAGGCAACTACAAATCTGACGCAAGAATCGACAGAGTTTGTTCCATCTTCCAGTGGGACCGACTTCACAGAAGAAGTGACAGCCAGTTCCTATCCCTCTACCACCGAAGACGAATCAACAGACGCAACATCAGATGAACCGGAAATGACATCTTCTACGATTACCCAACTTACATCAAGCACCATACAAAGTGAGACAAGATCAACGACACCGAAGGATTCCTTCATTGAGGAGCCAGAGCCCGAGCAGTTTTTTAAGAAACCGATAGGATATATCACTGCAGGTGTTGGCGTAGCTTTATTATTAATCGGACTTGGGGCAGGGGTTGGCTTTCTGCACTGGAGAAGGAATCGCCTGATCGACACGAATAAACTGAAACTTATTAAAAATGAGATGTAGGAGATTTGCAAAACAAGAAATATGTTCGTGCAAACACATTGGTGAAAAAATCTCTAAATATTTTTATCAATTTATTGAGTACGAAATCCGTATATTCGCATAATGTCACATGAGATTTTTTCGATTTCGGCTATAAATAAATTGCTAAATCACAGCTTTATAATTCAATTAAGGCCCATTTCTGCGGAAGATTTAGTTTTTCGAACAAGTCAGATCAGATCTTTTGTTGAGTATCTTATGCATCTACTCTACTACTGAAATTTATGATTATTTAACACAATAAAATGATTGTAAAGCTAAATTTACAGAAGTCATTAAAGCAGTTGAATAAATAGGAATTTTTGTGACTTAATTATAAAGTAATTGTATTACTTTATACCTTGTAATATTGTACATGATTGATATTTCATTTGTGCCATACATTGTGTGCTTGTTTTTACCAATTAAATACGCTGCACTAATTATTACAGTTTTTTTCTTTTTCATTGTGGCCTTATGTCCAAACAGCTAAAGACATATCCTTTGGTAAATAAATTCATAAGTACTGCAATAATTGCCGCACTTGCAAAACCCATAAGTGCTTCTGTCTTCTCTTCCTTTGTGACACGTGCAGCTTGTGTCTTACTTGGAACATTTTCTCTGTTCTTATCCTTGTCCATGTCTTTCCGCAAAAAAAATTGTCAACCGGGCTCGCCGTAGGTAGGCACGTACCTGTATATACGGCGCTGAAAGACGAAATCTGCATTTCAAGAAATGGTGTAGTTCCAAATGTTAATTAATGCAATAATGTCGAGTACCATTAAAATTAATAATGTCTCTATCTCTAGCACTTACATTGCTTCTAATCCTTTCCTTCACCTTTGTATCTATTTATACACAAAAGGAATTGAGTTGAATGTAAAATAGATGGCAGATTGAAGACACTGCACAATAAAATCAACATAAAATTTAAACCGTTTTTAAAATGGTATTCAGAAATAATACCTTTTGAAAGACTCCAAATTGTCACGCCTCTTGCTTCTTATGTTTCAAATAAATGTATGACTGCATGTGTTACGATTTGTTGCAAGCTGATCTGATTTTACTGCATCTCACACAAAGTATAAGATGTGAAAGGGTGAGCAGAGTTGGTTGAGTTATTTTATACCAAAGCTATACCTGGACATACCACGCTATAGGATTTAAAATTATAATGCACAGGGAGAGAGCCATGAGCCAACTTCCCACTGACTAGGACACAGCGCACCAGCACACGCAAGTTAGTAATTTGTAAGAATTACGAGGAATGCAATGGTCACCTCATCTTGTTGAGCAGCTACAGAAATCATGTTATTCTGGTAGTAAAATTTACGTAAACTCTTCGACATTAAATCTAACTCTAGGCAAATTTTCATTTGCATGCATATCTAATTCAACTACGTGACACCACAGATAACAATGATTTAATCTAATATTCACCTATGCACAAAAATTTGTTTAAGTACGGATCATGTATTCATTAGAAATAAACTCATTCTGGAAAAGAATATAGAAATATTAAATCTGCAAGACATTGATCGATTATCATCACCCCTATTTGACTTGCACTGATAATAATTCTCTTAAAGTAAGTATCCGTTGGTACGTTGCTAGGAAATTTATGCGGAAATGGCCCACGGAACAAAGCGTATTTACACTGCACGGGCACAACGCATTTCACATAAATGCCATCATCGTTCTCGAACGCCATGTTAGGATTATTTAAGTGCATATTTGAAGAAACGCCTTACCTTACCCTTCCTTTGGGATTAAATTAAAATGCTTCAAACAAAATGCAGTTAAATAGAGCGACAAAGGAAAAGCTGCCCTCGGTGGCATCCTTTCGTCAATTTACCTTCCTCTCTTGATATATTTAGTTAAGTTATTTTACATGTTACAGCATGCATATAGCATAAAAATAAGACCTTTTTAAATCCTCAGGATTCCGAAGAGGTCCTGAGCCTGGGATGCCACCGTTGACTTCGTTAAGGTACAAATAATGAGTTAGAAGTATTCAAATACCATAGTTTTTAACTACTACGTAAGTGCAATTTTTTGTACGGGGCCTTTTCATTTTTGGCTTACTTTGGCAATAAAAAGGAGTAGTATCAACCTTATATAGGTAACTCAGGTATTGTTCCCACTTCTATCAACGTTTTATTTTTAAAAGTAAGCGGATCACTCAATATTGAATGCTCATCATTGATTTGAAAACTCATGTGTGTTCATAATTATGCATAACACATCGAGCTTTTCAGTCGACGGAACATTACATAAATAAATGTTTAAAAAACCATGCAAGAATATAGTAAAGGACCTCCTTTTCCTACCCCACATAATGCGTCCAGAAGGCTCAGAGTTCATTATACAAGTCTCATTCTGACTATCATTTTTAATGTGAAGGCAAATAATATTTGTTCATTCTACACTTCCTATTGAAATCAGCATTTTTAAATCAATGTCAATATTAAAGTAACAAATAACGTTGAGTTGACATGGATTTACAACCATGGCATAATTTGCAAAATTATTAGTTTCCATTAGCTCGTACACAGCCATTAACAGTATGAATGCATGCTGTATGCACGTATGTATGCAGGAATACATGAAGGCGTCAACCGATCTACACCAAAATCAATAGGGTTTTTACCTGTGTCCCCCTGAACCCAAAACTGAAAATCCAACTAAAAATTCGAAACCGTTGTCGAGTTATCGTGCCCACAGACGTACGGACGTACAGACAGACAAATCCAATGTGCCGAAAGTGCCATCAACTTACCTTAACATTTGGCAAACCGTTCCCTCAATTTATCCCTTCATTTATGAACTGTGGTTAAAGTCCATGATCATTGCAAATTATGTCACATGGTATTTTAGTTAAATGTGGTGAGTAGAGTATATAGTTTCAAAATAAATGCATAAATGATTTAAATTTTAACTTTAGGTAAGTTTTAGGTAATATAAGTTGATAATGAATGAATGTTTATTTTTCTCATTAATGTGCAATCTAAAATGTGCTATTTTTATATCAACTTAGATTTTTGAACTAAATACTATGACCAAAGAATGGTTTATCATATTCACATACATTCACATACATACATTCACAATGGTAATTGAAGAAGTGAAAAATTCACGGATTTGAGTTGCCAATTCTTGTGACAGAGAAGACAAAATTACTTAATTGCCACAAACTGGCAAGGTACAAGTAATAAGTGTACAACGTGCTTACAAGGTATCTGTATTGTATGATTTATATGTTACAGTTACAGTCAATTGCGTATAAATTTCAAACTATTTCAAACACTGTCCCTAAGGTAAAATCTGGTGTAACTTTAATCAACAATCGATAGTCAATAACCATGACTGGCAGATAGGTATGACAGTGACAACCCTTATCATTAAAGAAAGAAGGGCCATTTAAAAATTATTAGTACTAAATGAAGCCAATAATATATCTATGACAAAGTAAATAACTTCAGGCAAGGTGGAAATCAACGGTGATTCACAGTTCAAAGTAAATTATGTCATTTTTACGTCCTGTGTCAATCATACAATAAGAGAGTAAAGTCAGGTAAATATGTAATAGAGTACTTGTCGTTAAACATCAATACCTAAGGGTACTAACTTACTCTAACAAAACTCATTACCATTGAGGCAATAATGAGTCAAAAAGTGTGTCTTACGCATTTACTATATATAGTACAGGGTGTTTCAAAGATCTCGCTCTATCTTTTTGTAACCAAGGATTTTGAATTTCAGTTTCCAAAGGTTTATGTACGATGTATTTAAATGGTAGAGCGAAACTTTTAAAACACCCTATATATATGTACTATACCTATGTACATCAATAATTTTTTGATTTAAAAAACGTAAATGAATTCGTATACCTTTTAGTTTTATCAAGTTGAAAATTTGAAATGAGTGGAAAATTTGAGTGGAATTCATGTGGCGGCCTACTCAATTATTGAAAATATCATACAAAGCTTTTCAAAACTACGATGTACAATTCTGTTCCGCTCAACATCATACGCCACGATAGGTGAAAGAATTAAGAACGATATTTAACGATAATAAGATTATGTAGGTATGTATATATGCAATTTTTAATAATGATTAGGCCTACCCGGAATGGATTCTGTTCCAGAATCCAGCTTTGCTACAAAAGAAGAAGCTTTCTTTCAACGTCTGCTTTCAAGTTTAAGCTTATTTCTCCATCCTGCCTTTCTTTTGTTACCATTCATAAACATCAATAGCAATAACGCACGTCTACAAACATACACGTTCTTAGTTTTTCTTTTTGAAATAATAAATTCCTTAGTTTAACATTCATATATCTATATTCTATTGAAAATAATTTAAAAGTTCTACATTACCCGATTATGGTGGTATTGGGTAAAAGATTTATTCATATGTTTAGTCCTACATTTCTACACCCAATCGTGTATGTACATATGTATGCAAGTGCGTCCTATTAGTTGTTAGATTTCAGCACTCGTTTAGTCTGTAAAAGAAAATATCTGGAAATGATCCATCCAAGTCTTATAAAGATACTCTTCTGGTATAGATATCTTTACTGGTACACTGTTTACAATTTCAATCTCAAGCGCACACCATCAAGGTATTTCAAGTTTTCAAGAGTCTATACTTTGTCACATTGCAATCACATTTTCAGATCAATTTTCCACTGCCGTGGCCGTCTTAATGTTGTAAACAGATAAAAATTGTGGCATTCAATTGCCATGCTGCTAGGAGTATCTTTGTTGTCTCAAATCGTTGTCATCAGCTATAAGAGCATTAATAATGGAGATGACTACAAAAACTATAAATAGGTATGTATGGAAAAGGGAAGTTATTGATCAACGTTAGATATACATATATTACTCGTATCCCAACTTCCAACGATCAATTTAGACGCCATTCAAGTCTTATCCTTTGATAAGTTAGACTTATATGAATTGTTCAAAGATATTCTTGGTATTTATACTGTGCTCGTAACGTCTACTTTATTTAAAATTCAAGTTTCTTATAAGCACCCCTAACAATTACTGACGGGAACTAAGGAAAGCAACCCTTTACAATGCGGGGCAATATGCGCTAATTTTTTATCGCAAACAACTTTTATATTCCATATATCTGTATTAATGTGAGTGCAAAAACCATCTAAAGGACTAGCTGAATTCCTAAGCATTGTCCTATTTGTGTACAAATAAGTCGTATTACTTCCCCAGTTTCACTATAATGAAAGCATTAAAATTACTTTTAAAGCTTCAGCAAATGCAAAATCTATAAAACTAACATGCCTAAAATATGCCTTATTTTAGACATCAGCATACCAATACGTGATTATTAAAAACAAGCCAGTTAAAGAAGTGTCCAAAAATCAAACACTTTTGGAAAATATATTTATTGCTAAAACCACAATGTTATAAATATTTCTGTATATTTTCGCTCAACTATGGAAAATGAACTTACAATGGGTAGGGGGTCTACCATGACATCTCCAAATCAAATAAATTTAGTACCAGTGGAAAGAGCGTGAAAAACTACATATGTATATGTTCTGAAATTCATACGATGTACCTTTCCCGAATTCCGGAGAAAATTAGGAAAAACTATCATTTTTTGCCCTATCCTTACAATGCTTTCAATAACGTTTTAAAATGTTTTGGTAAAAGGTAAAAGTACTGATTTACTATTAAAATAAAAAAATAGAATATTTACTGATTTATCTAAAGTTAGACTGGCAAAATAAAAAATAATAATACTCAATTTTCTATTCCCCATGCCATATCTACCCTATGAAACTTTTTTAGTTAAGTACGCTGTACGCTGAAAGATTATTACATTTTATGATTATGTACATATGTTGTTGGTGCAAACACTACTGGATAAATAAACCGTGAAAAATTAGTCTGCATATTATATCTACATAAAACGATAAAGGGTTTCTATTAATGTACTAAATACGAGGAAGGTCAGGTACTCAAATGAAAACATGGAAAGTAGTGCACGTCTATTTCATATATTTTAAATTTTTAAACAATCTTACATTGTATTGTTGACCCACCATTTTAAAATTTTCAGCTTCCCCTAAAGCAACAATTGTCAAACACTCTTTTAATTTATTTTCCATAAGGATTCCAAAAATGGGTATTAGGACCTACCTCAAATTCCCAGATTGTAGAGCTGGTAGTTATTATTTGCAGCATTGCTTCACTTGTTGTCCTTTGATCTCTCCAAGTTTTGTATTTTTTTCAGCATGTACTGATGGTGTTCCGTGGACTGCGGTGTAATTAACCGTGGTTGTAAAGTCGTTGGTGGTTGCGACAACTGAAGTCGTACCTGTTGAGACATTTCTGTATTCCTTGAGCCCTGCACCGAAGGTAGAACATGCATTACAGGAGGAGGAAGATGTGGTCGTGGTGATGGTGATGGAAACATGATATTGCCTGGTCCAATGTCTTGCCCTCTGTTATACTGGGGGAATCTCATCTGATGTGAACCATTTCCATTTCCACCCAGGCGAAACGGATTTCCAGTGTATACGCGAGGACTTAAATTGGGCTCTTGATTATGTGGAGTTTCAAACCGGAATCTTGGGTTATATTGCTGCCTCATATTATTGTGTCTTGAAGTGTGAGTAGCAAATTGCCCCGTATCTTCGTCAAACGGATTCTGAAGAATAATACTATCCTGCCTTGATGAAATTCCATACGGTGATAGCGGGGATGGTAAGAGGGGAGTGTGTTGGCGTACGACTTGCCGAAAATCTAATTTTGCACGAAGTTCATTCCAGTATCCAAGTTTTGACGGCTTTGACCAGCTTGATAATGAATAATTCCCGTTTCGATACGGGGGTGGTGGTGGAGGTCGCATGCTGTTCAGCTGTGGATGAACACTTCTGCTGGGATTGGACTGTGGAGGAGGGGGAAGTGAAGCGGGATATTGTGGCATGGGTGTAGCGCGTCCTGTTTCTCCAGTGCCAGAAGACTGAATTCTAATAGAGTCGAATCTTGCACATGAGTTGTACTTCAACGTTAGATTGTTTGACGTTGTCGTGTAAGTTGTAGCACCACAACGGGGATTTGGATTAGGCATCCTGACTTTTTGCTGAGGTCGTATTTCAGTAGCACGTGCGAGATCCAAAAGCTTTAAATGATTATCACTCCTGATTTTATCTTGCTTTACGTACTGCTCAAAAAAGGGACCCGCGTCTTTTGCAACCGCGCCTCCAGACAAGTGTTGATTTGTATGAAAATATTGTTGATTCCTCTTTTCAAACATGGGACTTTCACAATGTGGCCGCATGCTTTCCTCCGCAGTCCCTTGATTCAGAGTGATGACTTTATCCATATTTTTTAACTTGCTCTCTGAAGGTGGGGCTAATTGAGACACTGCTGCATGTAAGTCACGCACAAGTGCATGCGAAGAAGAGGCTGTAGAGACTGTGGGGACTGCAGACTTTTTCAATTGCTGTTCATCCCACTTTGCCTTCATGAGAGTTTTCCGCTTTAGTCCACAGTTATCAGGGGGCTTTGATGTAATTTCCAGATTTGAATCACTTTTGCTGTTTGACAAACAGGAAGTGGAAGAGGTTTGCTCGAGTTGAGAAGTGCTTGGCTGGAGCAGAGTGTTATTACCAGCAGATCGAATTGTTTTGTCGTTGTCTGGAATATTACTGGGATTGTTCAACTCGATAGCGTAATAGTCCTTGTCAATCTCACAAAGAGCAGAGGTAACTTGCTCTAATGTGCCGAGTTGAGAGACAGGAGGTGTCGTCGCAGGTGCTAATACTGATGAAGAAGTGCTTGAACTCGGTGAATCAAAGACGTTGCAAAAATCAGATGAAGGGTTCATATTATCGGAGTACAGTTGTCGAACGTCTTCTCGGCCAGTTACGAGTGGAGAGTAATCCCTCGGAGTTTCAAGATGTGCAATGAAATGCTCGTATGATGTATACGCTCCTTCTTTCTCCGGTACTGAAAATGAGTAGATTTTTGAAAATGCTTTCTCTTGCATAGAATCTGAGGAGAAGGATATATTCATATTATTTTTCTCAGAGTGTATAGTGTTGACAATTTGAGAATTCAAGGAATTCTGACTTGTAGTTTGAACAAAGCGTGGAAACTCGAGACCTGTATTCAACGAAGCACTGTTGTTTTCCTCCGGATAGAAATATCGGTCGTGATCTATCTCACAGACCTGCTGCTCATGTGGATTTAGATGGCACCAATTAAATGGGATTGTGCTTTCGCCTCCTTGCGACAATTGTTCCGGCGAATCGCTCGTTGTTGTTGCATATGAATTGATACCAAGCAATGCGTCCCTCAATTCCCGTGGAAGAGGTGGAAGAGGTGGAAGTTCACACTGTGTGCTCGACGGTCCTCGTGTTAAACTTTGAGCTTCGCTATTAAAATCTTTTGGGGTGACAGTATACGATGGCGAAACATTGTCGGGACATTGTTGTAGATGACGTTGTTCATCAGGCTGCCGAATTACTGAATCGTAGAGTTTCAATGTTGTTGTTGGCATTGTTTTGGAGTGGCCAAAATCTGAATATGTTGCCTTATATCCTTGCTCATAGCTTCCCACAATGCTTTGCATAAAAGGTCTTGTGCTCCTATTACATTCCTCGCAGTGATCCTGATAGTCTTCAGGATTGGGTACAAATGATGATTTTGGCCTCCCCGTAAAGAGATCAACAAGAGCGGTTTGACCCATCGATAAGCAAGCATCGTTTTCCATGCTTTCGGAAAAATGTACTTTGACAATGTGCTGGTTCAGCCCTTGCCGAAAATCAAAAGACTTTCCGCAGTAGGGGCATCCTGATTCAAAGAAAGCAAGCAACGTAGCAAAACGCTTTATAAAGCTAGCACTATAGATTTACTTTCACACCCCCCAAATGCTCTTGTAATCATTTATTTGAAAACCTTTCTACTTTAAATGCAACTAAAGAAAGACTGATACTTACCGACAATCTCTCCCGATTTCGAAAAATAGTGATGTCGTTTGCAGTGCTTCCGATACTCTTCTCTGTTGGATGATAGAATATCCAAGCAGATCCAGCACTGTCTTTTTCCGTGTCTTTGTAGACACATGTTTGTTGCCTTGAGATTTTGATGTTGGTCTTGACAAACTGAACAGAAGCGAAGTTTTTCCTTCAGCTCCATAACTGACAAATTATGGTATTTAGGCGTCTCTGGAGCATTCCATTGAAAATTGTCCATCGTTTCGCTGGAGTTAGCTTCTTGATCTTCAACACTAAAGTTGACATTTGTGGAATCCTCAAAAGTATCCCTGACAGATGATGGGGCTGGTGAATTTCCCGATGTAACAGTCGCAACGTTAGAAATATTTAAGAATCTATCATGAATGGGAGAAGCGTCGCCAATGATGAACTCGTTACTTTGTTCCTCTGATGCCGTCGGGGTAATATGATTAGGTGAAACTTCATTCACAGCCCTGTTGCGGCAATAAACGCCCCCCGCCTGATCGTCGGAGGTAAACACAACTTCCTCATTAATGGCGGGCGGTGGTTGATTAAAATCATCATTCTCAGATGAATTTAAATTTTCTTCCGAAATGCTGTTGGTTAGAGATTCTTGATCGTTGCTTGCAAATGGCTGGACTACTGCAACCAATAATGGATGGGTGATATTTTGACTTTCCTCCTCGGATGAAAGTGACTTTTCTTTCTCTCCAATATTAACTGTGTTAACCAGCATCCCTCCCGTTTCTTTATCGGCTTTCCTCGGCAATTTCAAGGGGACATTGCCGCAGAAGCTGCTAGTTTCTTCTTTCTCCATACTTTCTTAATCATGAAAATGATGGAATTTCAAATTACGTCATGTGCGTTTATTTGAGCTTCCTACACGTAGTTACGCCTTTCGATATCATTTTAGCCAATACAGTAGCAGTAATCAAAGTAAGTATCTATTGATCGTTTTTGTACTTGATATTGTAATAATAAAAGTTCACATTATTAAATAATTGGCATACCTGATTTTATTTTAATCTAACCAAAAAGCTACTTTGGCGAGCGATTTATGTACAAATAGTGAACCATAGAAAATCATTTCATCTTCATCTCATCATCTCCCATATTGCCCTCCTTTGGTAACCAACATGTGCGTGCTTCCTCTCTTGCTTCTTTATTGTTTCACCCCTATAGCTTTTTCCATCCAGTTTTCAGAGGCTTACTTTTGTTGAAGACTTTTGGCAATCTCAAAGCGTTCTAGGTTTTTAACGACTTTTTATCGCCTTTCTACCTTTTGACAAATTAACTTTTGTATTTGATTCTGTATATCCGTGACAAATAATGAGCTACAAAAGCCTCACAAGTCTTTTTGTTGCTTTAGTCAAATACACAAAATTGTGATGCTCAAGCTTTCATAAATTTCTTTTGTTCTATTGATACAGTTCCAGATAATCGGCAAAAACTGTCTACCCTGTAGTAGCGCATCAGTAGTTGGTCTCGAGTGCTCAAACCTTGTTAGGTAAAATAGGTACAGACTTTCCTATGAAATGCTCACAAATATCAGATAAATTAGTAAAGAGAAAGTTTTTGTCAAATAGATACAAGATTCTTTGAAGGAAAAAGTTGAAAGTGAAAAGTCCAATTTGGCTTAATTTAATTTTCTAGCAAATTGTTTCCTAACAAAAAATATTTGTACGTGGGTTTTACTGACAAAGGTATGCTAGTTAGTAGCACAACAGAGTGTGAAGATACTATTATAATAAAAAAAAGTATCAGAACTCTCAACTTTCACACGACAGATATCGAGATATATATGTATATAGATAGGTGTGTGTATCTACGTTATTAAAACAAATTTTTGTCAAATGTGTGAGGGAAATGTAAAAGGTAGCATTAAAACTCTTTTTGCAAATAATATTCAAGAGAGTAATGACGGGGAATCACTAAAAGGAAGAGGTCTACCACCGTAAAATTGCCAAATGTAGCAACTCCTTCATTATATATCAGCGAAAACCGAATTAGCCGGAATATTAAGTCTACAAGATATTTGCAAAGAAAGCCTTTTACCTCCAACCTAGGCACAACCACTATTTCAAATTACTACTTTCTATTTGATAAAAATTTGGGAAGTGGTGATTGCGAAAGTAGGTACAGTACTATTTACCTAAGTAACACTTAAGAAGTTCGTGCTTACGCAAAAACAAGCATTTTCATCTTACTCGAGATTGAGTAAGCTTATTGGTACTCCGATAATAACTGGAATACTCTCGACGCTACATAGGCGTTTATACGGTTAACTTAAATCTTTTCAGAGCATGTCAACCCACGCGGTTTCCTTCTTTTTCCCCTTATTATTTCCATTTTCTCGCTGTTGCACAGAGAGATGCGAAATTAGATTTTCTCCTATCGGAAAGTTCTGATGGTATTTGTACACGAAGTAAATAAAATGCTGCTTTTGTATGTTTTCATAAAACGGAAATAATAGACGATTTTTAGTGAAAAGCTGAAGTTGTTTAGCAGATATATTATCCTCGATTGTTCGACAAAAGTGACATACATAACATTATGCCACATTAGTACAACGCTCCGATTTCATTTTCATCTTCTAGCTCGTTGACGTGCAACCGTATCGATCTCCACATAAATCTAAGAATCTCAGATCTCACCCTTCCATTTTCCCCTCTTTACCTGAGCGTACTTTTCTGACAAGCCAAGACTTTTGATTTTCATGTGCTTCCTATTACAACAGCAACAATTATTTATGCTAGGCGAATGCTTATCTACATATCTCTCTAATAAAATCAGATATTAAAAGATTACCTATTTTCGCTTCAAATTCAAATACGACAAAAAGTTTTGAATGGCCTGAACAAAGTTGTGTGCATAACAATCTTACATTTTCTTTTATTATACTTTAAAGCTATCTGCTGGGTAATAAAATTCTTTATCCAATGGAGAACAATCAATGCTGTTTTTCAACATATCAAGTCCATTTTATTTATTGATAAAGAAAAGTATGGGTTCTCATCCATTTCTGATGTAAAATACTATTGAAGATACAACATCCTGTCTCGAAAGTGAATAATATGCGGTATAGTGTCATCCCGGGATGATGAATATATGTACCTTGTCAATCCTGGTTTCACGTCGTATAAAGCTACCCGAATGTTGCAAAGCAATGCAAAACTTCCCCTATCCCAAACTCAGTACATCTGTCCATATAATATGTATTTATGGAGTTATGTGTAGGCATAAGATTAGAAGAAAGAAGCAACAAGGTGCATGTAATGAGCTACACTTTTCTAATGTAACTACTTTCTCCGGGGGTGAGGAGCAACAGCTCCCGCTTTCTCCTCTTACACTCGCCAATCAATGTTTCGGTTGGCAAAGAAGATCGGCTCGTTGTTGTGCAGAGAAGTGTGTGCGTATATTTATAGACGGGCCAAGTGGCTAAACAACGTTTACCGAGCATGCATTTTTTCTCCCGTGAGTTTCAGAAAAAAGTAAAGAATGCTGGAACTTTGAACTAATAAGTACCAGATAACAATGATCTAATCCGTAAATGTTTTCACGCACATAATTTCGATTGAGTGGCTCATGGATTTTACTAATGGGACAACGCTACATCAATTCAAAAAAAGCAGTGTTCAAACTTTGTATGAAAAAATCCAGATTTTCCTATGGTTTTGGAATGAATAAAATTGCTCCCTACACCTACAAAAACCTGCTTTCATTTCAAATTACCACACAGCTTTGAGTAACCAATATTTTATCTTTGCATATGCACCTTTAAATTATACTTAAGTAGATATATATCTAATTAAAACAAACGAGATAAACAGTTGTAAAATTCAGTGGAGGGTTAAGATGGAGTTGATCATGTTTTGCCATTTTATGAGTTTATATTCGTGCTTTGAATATATGACATTACTGTAGCATGCAGAGATGCAAAAGTAATTGAATTTCCTTACCTGAAGTTAAAAGTGACTACTTCATTTGAAGATGTTAGTCGAATTTTCACCACCAACGTGGCCACTAAATGCTTTATGTTTTGCTATTTCCCGACTTTCATCTCCGTCGCATGGAACTCTCTACCTTTCCGGAGAGTGAAAGAGCAACTAGTGTTGTACTTCACTCATTTTTATGACACGTATGTATATGCACGTCGTGATTTCCAGAATGATACTACGCTCTCCTCTCCATCCCTCTTGGTTTATAAGCAACTTCGATTGCTTCTTTCTCCCTATACCTTTCCCTTTGTTGATTGAGAATTTCGTGAGACTGTGTGTCTTCATACTTTTGCGCTGTAAAATATTCCTATTATGCTCCAGCCTATCAACGTTCATATTAAATATGCCATTGAAGGGAAGTCCGTCTATTTGATCATTATACGACTGGCATTTCAAAATATGAAATAGCACAGCACAAGGGATTGAACTATTTGTCAGCTATCAAAAACATTACATACCTATGTGGCTTTGATTTACTTTACTTGTGAAAACGTGTGCTAATTTTAATTTTTACATGTGTAAAAAATGTGTACATATGTATAAGCAGCACATAAAGCCATTTCTCTGGTGGAATAAGGGAATCTCTCAACCGCTTGTCCAGTTGACGTTTTTGTATTTATACATTGTCTTATACGTTGACGGTTTGAGAATTATTTCATATAAACGAATAGCGGCTAGTCATGTATGACAAGATGAAAAATTCGGTGGTTTTAAGCAAGCAACCCCATTCAAAAGAACTTGTCGAATTCAATTTATAAAACAATACGAGGGATCCGAATCAAGTTTTTAAACCAATGCTAACACAAATCTGTAGATATTTTAGCATCACGGTATTTTTACTGTCTTCACTTTGTCATTTTTTTCTAGTTTAAAGCACAAAACACATCTCGGGTTTGCCTAAGCTATAAGATTACCATAGATTTTTTTACTTATTGCCAATACATCAATCTGTATTTGTAATTCGATTATTCGATTCCCGTCCCGAGACATGGCCACAACAATCCTCATCGAATCCATCATCAAATCCATGAGATCTGTTGATTATGCGGCAGAATCATACAGTATGTTGTTCCACAAACTTTGCATTGATACGATTGCGATCGTACTTTAGAAAATTTTGCTGGAGCAATTTTAGCGGGATAATGTACAGCAAATACCCGAGGAGTAACACAGTCGGAGAGAGGACCAGCAATAAGAACAAAATCTTGGTTTGCAAAGCTTTGAGCTAATAAATCCTATCTATTTAAACCTATTTACCGTCCTACTACCTATTTAAACATTTGAATCAGTGCATCGTTTAGATTTGTGACACCCATGATGAGAAGCTGTCGACAAGACAAATTAATTTACCTTTAAAAAACTAGGTGTGGCATTTTTATTCACAGTCTGCAAGTAATTGGTTAGGAAATCCATTAGTCACCTCATAAATTGATGATGTCAGCTTCCCCTAGACGTTCCACTCGAAATTGGTAGTAACAGCTACAATCATTATTTCAATATTCTGACCATGGCAGTTTTGAACTTCCCATATTTTAATTTATTTTTCAAGTTGCTATAGAATAAGAGCGACTATTCTATAGTAACTTTGCATTTTTTTGTTTTACAATACGTTACACTATGCAGTGCAGTTTGCTTGTTTGATGGCTTGGATCGCTCACCATTTCCTTTTAGTAGTAGGTAGTTTAGTTTCCCAAAAATCCGAAGAACACGATTTGTAAAATAAACGACTCTCACCAGTTTGTAACCGATAAAGAAGGTGGCGACAATTGCCAAGCAAATAAGCAAGGGTTGAATATTAACATACAATATTCAAGTCAATATTGATGTGATCGAGTAAATTATAAAGTAAGATAGATGTTAAGTTGACATGCCGCAATTAGGAGCAGAGAACGCACGAAGCATGTTTTCCAGCTAATAATCTAAGCATGTACCCTTCCTCTGCAACTTCAGTCCTATTGTAAAGTTTAAGGGCACAATATAATATCCATATTTACGATTACTTAATATCGTTCGGATTATATGTGATGGATTTCTTTTGCTTCCTAACTACTAATATTAATTAAATAATTCCGGTCAATAATTACATCAGACGTATTTTAGTAAATAATACATACATTAAATAGTTTTGAGCACTTGTATGCGGTGTGAGCATAATCGAAACTGAAATCAATCAAAATTACTAAGCGCATATCACATTGCCCCATACTCTTTGTTCCTATCATATATATGTACATAGCCAAGTCGTCAGTTAAATGTGACGAGAGAAACAGGGTCAATAAATATTACAAATATAAGAAATATTCACAAAACTTTTATTCGTGGGCATATATAATTTCCAGATTTTTTAAATTGAATTGTTCCGTGAAAACAAGGATGCAGCGAGCTTTCTTAATATGTATGCCGTTTCACCGTTGTGACCGGT
>JAHZMY010002617.1:0-10491 GCA_027743915.1 Seira sanloemensis | reverse complement strand
ACCTATTTCATACTTTTTTTAGTGAAACAAAAAAAATCCATTGAATTTCAAACTGTTGAATATGGTTCGCTACTGGATTACAATTTCTTCCAAGCTATAAATGGTTTCTTATTGTCTTCATCGGCATATGTCTATGTGGAGATGATGAACGGGGTTACGGGAACAAATTGATGGGCACCTGTGGTATGTAACCATATACTTCCCAAAAAATAACCTCTCTCTCTCTCTCGCTTCTTATTATTATGGTTGACTGACTGATGATGATGACGATGAGGTGATTGAAGATAATGTGCCCATCACAATCAACGACTGTAGGACAAGAAGAAGGATTGCGTGCACCTGAAATTTTTTGAAGCCTTTTATTCCAACTTTAAAAAAGTATCGCTCCATATCTATCATCCCTTTTAAACTTTTCATTGTTCATTTTTGACGGAATTCCTCAAGATATTGCATCTTTCCCTAAAAACATTCTTCTAAAGTTCTTCTTGTCTCTTTCACTTTGCTCCTTTGAAATCTCAATATTCACTCTGGTAGGGACATACGGGAGCAGTGAGAGATAAGAGGAAAAGAAGGAAGACCCTTTTTAGCTTAAAAAACCAATCAATCATCAGTCTTTTCCCCTTTATCTGCTTCATAATTTCAATTCCTCTTTTTTGCTTGAATAATCTGGAAAAAGCGTTTTGGAGAATAGGTAATCTCTTGGAAAAGGCATATGTGTGTCGTGTCGTTTTTTTCCAAAGCTCTTCTTGTCTCTTTCACTTTGCTCCTTTGAAATCTCAATATTCACTCTGGTAGGGACATACGGGAGCAGTGAGAGAGAGAGAGAGAGAGATAAGAGGAAAAGAAGGAAGACCCTTTTTAGCTTAAAAAACCAATCAATCATCAGTCTTTTCCCCTTTACCTGCTTCATAATTTCAATTCCTCTTTTTTGCTTGAATAATCTGGAAAAAGCGTTTTGGAGAATAGGTAATCTCTTGGAAAAGGCATATGTGTGCCGTGTCGTTTTTTTATTTTGGGCGATTCTTTTCTTCCCTTCACGTAATAATGATGATGATGAACTATCACTTTTTTAACGAAGTGAAACTTCTCAAGTTATGTCTGTCACAAAACAATAAGGTACCCACGAAGAATAAAAAAAGGGAGGAAAATAGCGATAAGGACCAGCCGACCGACCACCATCACCACCACCAAACCTTCATCCTCCACCTATGGCAAGCGCATCTAAAAAATGATTCCGAAAATGATGAAGATCATGTCGCAAGTCGTGAGTTTAGGTTAAGAAAAGATGATTGAGCACTATGAGTCCAGGTAATGACTGAAAAAGGCAGAAATTTTTCTCTTCTGTCTCACCAAACAATTTGACATTACACCCTAGACTAAAGTCTGATAAAAAGCACAACTTTATTTCTCCGTCCCCGTCTCCTCCAAACTTTTTTTTGTTTGGTGTGACAGGTCAGAAAAAATATTGAGACTTGATACAAATATATAAGCCTACTCCATTTATTTACCCTTCAGTCTTCATCGACACAAAAATTCCAGGCAGACTTTTCATCATATTTTTTTTGTTAACCTAAGTGAGTTCATAAAAATAGAAACAGGTTGAAAATTGATATTTTGATGGAGGCGAAAAAAAGCCCAAAGTAGCAGAAATGAGAGAATCATGATGACATCGGGTGTAGTTCCATTATCCACAGAGCGGCACAAGAAATTGTTGATATGGAAGACGCTCTCCTGACAATGATAGTAAATACGAGAGCAAAATTAGGGTCTCTCCAAAGTCTCCATTTTCAAAACAATGCATAAAAAATTGCTTTTGTTTTCCACCAGCTCCACCAGACTGGAGGGTAGGAGATGTGGAAGGAACCGGAGAGAATTAAAGGAGTTTTTTAATCTTGCGAGCAGATTGGAGCAGTATGAGTTTGTATCAGAAACTGACGTCTCCAGCTCAGCTTAAAACGAAATCAGTATGGCACGGTGAGATTATCGTATTTAGAATGGCTGTGGAGATGCCGTTTACGCGGTGTCGAGAGACTGTAGGGTATAAAAAGACAAGTTTTGTAAGATCATCTTCTAGGTTATCATCATCACCCCATGACGCTGCCGAATTGTGTATGAAATGATGCGTGAAAACAAAGGGCCGAGAGTATATGGAAAGATGAGAATGTTGAATACGTTTTTGTCTTGAAGACAGGCTCTCTTCTGAAGCCCAGAAGCCAAAAGAGTAAAATGGGGGATGTTAAGCTACTGGTTAAATTGTATCTCTCCGTGTCATGCAAAGCCACAATGGAGGCACAAAAACAAAAATTCCAGAGATCAAAAATAACTCCTTTTCTCCAGTCTCCAAATTCACATGTTATTTTAATCTTAGATATGGGGTGTGAAAAGTGAATCAGACTTTTTTGTAAGTAAAAATAGGACAAAGTGATAAACAGATGGCGAGAAAATTATGTCAAACTCATTGTTGTACGATTTATAACGTCATATTTTTCGAATTATAAAAATACTCATGTGAGAAACTTTAGTCGAGAAGGGAGAGTGTGGAAGATCAGTTTTTCAAGTTATTTTTAGATGCTCTACTCTAACTATATTTTTTAAAGATCGACCCACTTGAAGCTACCAGCATAATTTTACAAGATTACATAATCTTTGAAGAAATTTGAATATGTAACGGCATGTCCATGAATTTGTACAAGATTATTCTTTCTATCGTTCTTCCTATTCCACCAATTTTTGTAGAGCCTTTCAACGTTTCAACCCTTTCAAAGGCACATAATTTTTATCACTGCTTAAAAGATACGCGAGTAGGTACGACAAAAAAGCTCACTGAGCCGTGACGCGTATGACCCGAGATTGTCAAGACTTTTTTCCCTCCGTTCAACTCATTACACAGCTAAACTCCGTGTAAAGGAGGTTTTTAAAGAGTCAGTGAAAACCAAAGTCAAAGCAGCACTGCGGTAATCAAAAATGGCATATCACCCAACCTACTCCCATATAAAGCATGTGAAGGGGAAGATAAAAAAAGCGCATCCTCTGAGCTTGAGTTGAGAAGGCTGTGAGCTGATCATCGGCGTGTACTCGTCAAAGCGTATAATTACAAGGAAGTTATGTGTGTAGCTTCTTGTTTTTCAGGTGAAATGAACGCACCTGACAATGACACAAATCACCCTGTTCCACCTCCTTTTTTCTCTTTTTCCTTAACAAGAAAGAACAAAATGGGATTGTGTAAGATGGAAGCAGTAGCAGCCAAGAGAGAGGAGCGATACGTGTCATAAAAGTCAGTTGCAAACCGACATTTTGTGAATGACCGGGTTCAATGAATGACTTGAGGAGGGAAGGAAGAGAAAAACAATTAAAAAATTTATATATTTTCATATAGATTTTGAAACGGTAACTGCTTCTTGAGCCCCTGTGTGTGTGCGGTTGAAGAACGAAATGGCCAAAAAGCCCTTTTTCTTCTACGACCGATTACATCAAAGAAAAACAATTACCATTTAAATCAGAACCTTTTGGTAATTTATGCGCTTTCATCGTGCCTCGTAATTAGCACTGGTGTTAATGGCTATGGCGGTGCAGGGGGTAAAGATAAAAGGAACTCCTTTTCACTACCGGTGGTGGCCAAGGGATGTTCACCATTTTGAGAAATCATGAACTGGAACACAAGTTTTGAGTTCCGTATATTAATGTCTTCCTTCATTTGAAAAAGATATTAGCCGAAAAATTTAATCGGTTTATTGTATGCTCTTTGGTAATAATTTCCTTCCGACGTTAATGAACGATATGAAAAAGGCTGTCCCCTTATTATCTACCGATTGCAATAAGCTTCTGGGTTTTGCATGAGCAAACTCATTTAAATAATTTCAAAAAGGGCAGAAGGAGGATTTTGAACCGAGCGCAAATTAAATCTAACAGTAGTCGATTTATCACTTGATGATAATTACAAAAAATTATGACCTGCCGTTCCTTCGGTGTATGAGTTAAAATTATTATGGCGAAAGTAAAACTGGCGATAATTCGGTGACCCAAAATTGGATGAAGAGGCGTTCCTTCAATCTAATCATTAAAATTATATATGCTCCCATCCAACTAGGATGTAAATGAATTTTGAAAGGACAAAAATAGCAAAAGGGAGTTTTTCTTGACGTCATCCGACTTTAAGGCACGAGTTAACTTTATAAAAGAGCTGACATTATTACTCAAGTCGGAATTAGTGCCTACAGATAATCATGTTCAAAAGCGAAACTTATTTTGCCAAAATGCTCATACCTGTTCCCTCCATTAAAGTCTAATTGGAGGCAATTAAGACCGTTTCATTCTGTTACAACAATCATCAACCGAGCGAGTTTTTAAAACTTACTTTTTTTTACTTCACGCCAAATTAAGAGCTCTTATGCATAGGTACATTATATTTTTCATTGGGGATTGGCGTTCGCAAAGTGTAATACAATCATTAGGATAAAGTCGTGAAATGCATAAAAATGTTACATATACTTCAAGTATATAGCCAGTTCAAAACTGAAGCAATAGCGTCTTCCCCTATTCGAATAATCCTCGTCGTGCCTTCTGTTTACAAAACTCCTACGTTTCGAAACAGTTTGCTCACCTCTTTTCACTGCCACTTTAACCTTTTTTTACCAAGAACTTTGAAAAGACAAAAGCAGCCCGAAAAAAATTCATTGAGAACTCCAACTCAGTACCTATTAAAAAGAAGCTACTACTACACATTTTGTGATTTACTTGATCTACATTCCTCCTCGTCATTGTCTATTTTGTGTGTACCATAGCTTTTTTCTCTAGGACATTCATCTTCTTCATCATCGTCATCATCATCACGACATCACTTAAAAGTCAAGTCATGTCAAAAACAGTGTTCACTTTCAGCAACAAAACTTGCTAAATATGCCTAATTATAATGATCATTATCTTATCAATACGGCCAAATCGAAGACAAAGGCTATTCGTCGATTTTTTGTCGTGATCAGTGGGAAACATAAAGAGTGCATCTGGGGGGTTCTCTCTTCTCTCTCCACGGAGAACAATAGACTGCTCTCCTATGAATTCATTTATTTCAGGGCAACACTAAAGAAAAAAACCTGCGTTTGCAATACGCATTCCTTTGTCACCAAAAATAATCTATTGAATGAGTCTCTCTGACAATGAAAACAAAACCAGTATAACGCTTTTTCTATTTTTTCGCGAAACTGTGCAGAGTGCAACCTTTTTGCGAAAAAAAGTCATGATGATTTCATAAATCATGCGCATTCTCACCTTGTATTACCTGAAACTACAGAATAGTTTAATGAAGCCTCAACTGATTCGTAAAAAGTTTGACTTGGCAGGGCTCAGCTTCCCCCAAGGATTTTAGTCAATTCGTCAGCTAAAACATGTCTTTTCTCTTTGATCGAGTAGTAAAATGTCGAGCACGAGTTGACATCCCATCGAGGCAAAGGTGACACGGGGCATAATTATGACGCTGTTGTTTTCTTCCTTGTGCATATGAAGCCATGGGTCATCCCAAAGAAATATTTCTGATGCTTGCATGTGGCCCCTTAAATCTATCAAGTTTTAACGGAAACTCACGAGAAACACACACAAGTGCAAAATGCACACACACACACATTAAGCCTGCCGTTCCATCAATAATTTTATGCAGGGAACGTGATGCCCTCAATGTAATCTCCACAAATTATCTTTAATCTCCACTCGAGATCGAGATCAAAAAGGTGCTTTTTTCCATCCAATAGAAAATAAAATCTTTTGAGAAAAAAATATGGGTAAAGCCTACAAGTGGCTTCAGCAGCATGACCACAAAAAAATTTGTAACATGAAGGAATAAAATATGTGACAATTCACTTTATGTCGATGTCGATTGTCATTATCCTATAGTGCATTATATATTTTTTTGGTGATGCGACCATTACACATATTATTCTTTTTGGTGGAGTTCTTCTAAAGCCCAGAAGCAGTTTGCCCTTCATGTGATCTAATAATCTAATCTGAGCAATATATTCATGTCTTTAATCTCCATATATCTTGTATCTCCGTAAGCACGTACACAACAAAATAACACGTACATGAAAGTGTCCTGATGTGATTTTTATATTATTGGTTCACTCCGTAGGAAAAAACGCCCTGCCCTTCAAAAGGAATTGAGTGTGTTCATTACTCACCAAAAAAAAGAACATCGGGAGTCAGAAAGAAAAGAGAGAAGATGTGTGTATGCGTTGTGTGTGTATGATATTCTTTTTTGTCTTGATTTTTTTTTGCTCCTGTGATCTTTTTGCTCCTTGTCAGTCCATGTCTTTCTCTCCTCTCCTCGGAATTACAATAAGCCTGTGGTGGTGAGCTCATAGCAAGGTGCATTCGCAAACAAAAATTATATGTGCAGAAGTTGACAGGATACAAAGTCTGAAGAAAAAAGAAGAGTGCTTCCATTTTCCAACTCCAACCCCGTCGTGGTTTTTCAGTCCTTCCGATATCCTTTCTCGCGGAACTTGAGCAACAGGCTGCCATTGCGCCTATTATAAATGATTGCGCTACCACTGCTGTGATTTCCTCGCTGATTTTTTTTCATGTACAAGATCATCATTTTTTTAAAAGGATGAGTAAAAGCGAGGAATTCAAAAAATGAAGTGGTTTTCAAGGGAAGTCTCCATTATATTCTCATCATTTAATGTTTCTATATCCTTTATTATATTAGCATTCTCTTTAGACCTTTATGCTTTATGATTACTTTCTGGCTCAGCGAGTAGGCATCAAGTTTCACACTGACTCCTTTTTTAATAGTGAAAAGGAATTTTTGCCATGCATTTTCTCATCTTTGCCCTGTGTGTTTTTATCTCGGGAAAATCTTCTCGACTTGACATTGCATTCTTCACAAGTTGCGTCAAGAGCTTAGAAAGAGAGAGAGAGATAGTGAGTGAGTGTATATGTGCAACAGTTTTCTTTTTGTTTCTTTTTTAAGAGATGGTGAGAGAAGCGTTTTCTTCAGAAAAATCCCCTTTTGAGGTAAAATAAAGATTGTCGCAGGTAAAAATGCCATTTTAGCATGATAAACTGAGACAGGGATGGCTTTTTTCCATAGAATAAATGGCATAGATCTGTGCACAGTTTATATGCACAATTTCTCCTCTCATGATGGAACCCTTACAGAGGACAACATAGGGAGTCGGGTATGCGTAATGTCTTTATAAAAGGTTCTTTTTTGGGAAACATGCACCAAAAAATACGCAAAACTGTCGGTGAGGAATGTCTTTTTAAAATCATTTCAAGGAAAAAATGCAATTGTTTTGGACATACAAGATTGAAATATAATGCCCCCGTACGATTCATACAATTTTCCAGCCTTATTATGCAACGTATATGGAGCATAAGTCATTTGGTCAAACCGTTCTAAGAGAGACAGAGAGAAACCACTTTGTCTCCTTTTTTCCTGAATGGAATTGAGAAATCCAAAATGTCAATAGTGAGTAAACAAAGTTGGGACAAATAGAGAGGAAGCTGCTGGCACACACACAGTCATACCCCTAAACAAAGATCATTTTTCTTGATGACTTTGTTTAAACTTCTTCGTGTGAGATGATTACTCGAAGAAAAAAAGTTGACTTGTTGCCTCACTGCCCTTTTCTTTCTTCCTCAAATAGTTTGGGCAGTTTCTGGGGATACTGTGTTTTCCCTACCGCACCTCTCCCGTCCCACTGTGCGAGCGAGCATATTTCACCTTCTAAATTACGAGATTTGGACAGGGGAAATGAAGAGGTCCATTAAAGGACTCCCAAGACAACCACAGGTTGTGTGGGTGGCTTTGACTTGGGAAAATGAGTACGAGTATTGCGGGAGAGACGAGTGAGAGCGAAAAAAAGACATGTCTCTGTGTAATACGCTATAATACCCTGTTGTATTATGAAGTCGTTGCGCGGAGCAGCATGCAAGCCAGCCCCAGGTGTCAAGAAACATTTTATTCCTTCCATGGAAAAACATAAGTGATCCCTTCGTCTTTTCCTGGGCTTCCTTCCTCTTCTTTTTTACATTTATTATTTTATTACTTCATTCACGTCTTTGGAGGAAAATGTCGTTCTCAGAAATTATAATGACATGAGACAAAACTACTGGGACGAAAAAAAACGCGACTGACACTACGTCGCTGAGGAATGCATATGTATACATATGTAGGTCGTATAGTCCCACGGAAAAAGGTTTCGAGAGAGAGTATACTTTTCCAGTAATTGTTTTCCACTCTTCATATTGCACTTCACCTGTGCAGAGTTTAGTCTCCGTACTTTGTCTATAATATATAGCTCAACTTTCAAATGATAAAGTCATCTTTGGGTAAAAAGGAAGCAATTTTTTATCCTTGTATGGACAGAGCATTAAGATGGAGATAGTGGAATGAAGTATTGTGTCCAAAAAGTCCAGCTCGATCTCATTGGGAGCTATATTCTCTATGTTGAGCTCCGATGGTGTCCGTCCGCCTGAAATTGGACGGCTCTGGCTAAATACTAGATTGGATGATGACGATGATCTTCTGAAATCTTTGTTTTGCCTACACACGAATCTTAAAATGTCTTCTTTTCTCTCCGACGGGTGTGGATAAGCTATAAGCATGTGTGTGTGGACGGAGGTAGGTCGCCTTTGTATCTCCATCGGACCCTTTTTTGTTTCCTGTTATTGTCATTATCATTCTCTCTGCCATTGCATTATTTCATCTTCATCATATCACCGAAAAGGATACGCCAGGGAATATATATACACATATATTTTTGGGGAAAGAAATAGAAAAAACGAACTGCTCCTTCTTCATCTTAACAGCCCCACCATAAAAGATGACTCAATCGTTAAAATCTTCCTTTTCCCTTGACTGATTGTACGAGAGAAAAAAAAAGAAGATGAGCGAGAGAGGATGGAGGAGCGGAGGAGCAAGCATGAATTATAATGTCTTAATGCTTTGCCCTTGAGGCAATATGAAGAAGTTGATGGCACAAGGGAGCCCTTTGACTAGCATAAATTGTAATAAGTGTATTTTTCTTCTTTTCCCTGCACCTTGTTATTAAGGCTCGTTGCGCGAGAACCAAAATGGGTAAATATGATGAAGAAGTTGTTTCTCCTGGAAAAACGAAGGCGAAATGCGGTAGGCAAGTTCACGTCTTAATGATACACTCTGTGGAGTCAATGTGTGTAATATGGTTATCTTTATGTGAGATTTGTCTTCCTCCGGTGAATTATTGGAGTTGGATGGATGATGATGAGCAAAGAGTTAAATAAGTTATGGCTTTATTTAATCCCTGAGACATCGCTTCCAAAATGTGACTGTAAGCGTGGACATTGTATAAAGCTGGAAAAAATATTTCTGTGAAAACCAGTGGGAAATTTATGATGCAAAGTAGATCTTGGACGAGAACACTCTTAACTGCTTTTATTGGCCATTTTAGGCAAAAAAAAATGTGCGCGTTGCGAAATTCTCCTTGAACGTAATAAATAGTTTTACAAAAGGGTCCACATTTTTAAGAATTCCAAATGAAATACCAAAGAGTGTTCCGCGAAGTGAATTTAGCCTCCAATTCATCAACGTTTACAGCGGTATAATGTATAACCATAAAAATGTCGTTGATTTTACAGTATTCAGTCATCTTTGATTAGTAGCACATTTCTTTGAACTGGACAAAGATATGTAACATGGGTTCACAGTTTAATGCAATATACCGGGAGTTCCAGGTCCGCCACATGCAATATTTCAAATTATTCTAAAGCACCAAAGACTTTCTATTTTGACAACGCTTTAAACTGAACAGTGCCAATATGAAAAGTCATTATTATTGTGAAAAGCTCACAGAACACTTATCACATCATGAGAGAGATTTACCGTGAATCCTATTCCATTTAATACATATCCCCAATTCAAATGAAAAGTTGTGTATACTTTATGAATGAGAAAAGCTCTCGCGGTGCATGGCATATTGATGGTGTGGGAGAAAAATCAAAGGTTTCCTCGAAGTGTACACCAGCTTCCGAGAATATTTATGTGCATAGGTGAAGCGTTACATCCGCACCCAACTTCAATCATTCCTCAACTTGAAATGCAAGTCAAGTCACTCAGGTGTTTATGATTGCGATCATTATGCATCCGCAGAGCATTTAAACTTTTTTCCCTTTGTGCGATATATGTTTCCCCTTCGGAAAACTCCCAGCAAGTCACTCCAATTCGGGGAATCATGAGAAACGGACTTTTTTTCACAATTGAAAACTTTACGCTGTACATACCAACACCAGCACCCCTCGGACCAAAAATACACGCAAAATAAGAAAATATATACATAATCAAAAGTGGCAGGAGAAAGAAGCCACCATAGTATTGCTTCGAGGAAAATTTACGTTTCAAAAAACCCACATATAATTTGTATTTTTCTGTAAAAGCTCAAATAAAGCCCGATCTAATCACACACACTGCGTGTTTCCGAATCATTTGTTATTTACAAAGCTCCAGAAATAGAGGAATTC